>CAJNRD030001122.1:6899414-6914954 GCA_905319865.3 Cotesia congregata
ACACACACACACACACACACACACACACACACACACACACACACACACACACACACACACACACACACACACACACACACACACACACACACACACACACACACACACATACAGACGTACGGACATCATCGTAAAAATAGTCAAGGAAGCTTCAAACGTCGAGATTTGATGAAAACTCGATTTTTGTAAAACGGGGTGAAAACAATAACTTCCCGATTTTTGAAAATCTGAGATTTTTAGCGGGAAGTTAAAAATTAGTCAATCCGTTTACCCTACAGGCCACCCCTGTAACTTCCGCTAATTTCAAATGCAAAGCACTTTAAATTTCATCTATTATTACGTTTTTGGCCTCTTCGTAAATTAAGCATAATTAAGACAGCTTTACCAAAATTCTTAGAACGAAATTCGATCAGATGAAGAATCGAAAAAAATCATTAATAAGCCACGTATTGATTTTTTTTTAAATTAAATATATCACGAACCAATTTAACGATTTGTCATATTAATGTTACAGTGATTAAATTTTAACAATTCTGAAAAAGAAAACACAATTATTAAATTTCATCAGAATTATGATTTTCATAATTATCATTATCAGATGAATCGATTAGTCTGTCACGGGCATCTAAGTTTTCGGATATTTCATCCTCTGGTCAAATGTCATGTTACGAACCAGAGCATGAAGGGTAGTTCTCAGAGTTTAGTGAAAATATTATTTGTATCTCTAAGTAAATGAAATTTTCTTCCATCTATTTTTATTTTTTTTTTTTTTAATTCCAACATAAAATATTTTTTTGCGTAATTTCAAAATATCACATAGTAAAAAATTGGGAGTGAATTTAAAGTGAGTTTCACTTGCATCACTCAGAGGACCGGAGCGAAAAAAATTAAACCCTCCGAATACAGGCTAAATCTACAATTTTTTTCAGCGCAGTGATTCGAAGGAAATACGGATTTAAATAAAAAAAAAAAAATCCGAGTACGGAGTTTTTATATTAAAATGAATTTTTACTTAGTTGCAACAATTTTTGTATACCAATTTTTTTTTTCGTCAGTCTAAAAAAATTGAAATTAAAAAAAAATTTTTTTGTCAGCAAAAAAAATCAATTAAAAAAAGAAAATTAAAATTTGATAAGAATTCAAAAAGGTTACATTATCTTTTATTTTTTAAATCTCTAAGCACTCATTTTATAATTTTCAAATGAACAAATAATAGTGTGTCATTATTTTATTGAATATATATACGTAAAAAATAAAGAATTCACTCAGTGAAGTTTTTTATATTATGTAAATAATATAATAATAATTTATTATGTAAATAAAATAATAATAATTTATTATGTAAATAAAATCTTTCTCAAAGTGAATTTTGCTATGGAGAGACTAAATCAATTGAAAATCATTCACTTCGCAAATTTTTTATCATGGACATCAGAAAATAGAATAAAAAATAACTTTGAATCTCTAAAATTTCACTCTATATGTTGTATTTGGCAAGTTTATTAGCTGCATCGTTTGCATTCAGTTAAATGTTGGGATTTATAATGACATCCCTTTTTGTAAAATAAATATCCAACTGAGTAAACTGAATGAAATTTAGCATTCAACAGCACACATTATTCAAAAACATCCGTATTTAAAAGGAAACTCTGTGTGACGCAACAAAATTTACATGCTAGCGTTAAATAACTCAAGTAATTAACAGAAATATACGAGTGATAGAGTAGTAACAAAAAGCGGAAAAATTAACATTGCGTGACAAGTTTCGTGTACACATTTGAGGAAAACCATCCCGGGTACGAGTGTAGATGTGTATGTATGTTTGTGGGATGAAGTGACCAAGTGCCAGTTTATATTTGCTACTAAATGCATGTATATGAGTACATATTATTTAGTTGTCCGACTGGGAAAAGTATCCTAGTTCCTAGTCGTGGAAAAACCAATGTTTCTATTGCTGCTGCCAGACTTGTCTCTCCGTTGTACTTTTATGTACATTGTATACATATTACATGTTATGGAATTCGGTTTACTCAAAACAATAAAAAAAAGTTTGGAATAATTTATGCTTCAATTTTAGATTCAAATATTTCGCGGCATTTTTATCTCAAATAAGATGACAAAACGCCCATGCATGGTTTAAGCCTAATTTCTTTTTATGTATGTTTAGATTGACCAGTCGATCATAGTTTTTTATTAATTATAAATAAATGACACTAAATTATAAAACCATCTGCAACGCAAAACAATTATTTGTAATTTTGAAGCTAATAAAGAAAATAGGTCTCGATACGTCAATTTTTTCGGACGTTATCGTGTATTTTTATACAAAAGAAAGCTACTTTCAGACATTCGGGTGTCAAAATACAATTTATTTCTCAAAGTAGCAACATATAATGATTTTTTATAAAAAAGAATAAAAAAGAATGGATTGATATTCATATTATCGTAAAATCTCAATATATAATTGTGATAGAGACATTTTAAGACCAAAAAATTGCTGAAACTTGAGGTTATGTTGAGAGCAGAGCACTACCTTAACTCTTTCCTGGCTCGGAGTATCGGTGAGTCTAGATGTGAGTCAAGTGGGGATAGAGCCAATTAAAGTCCATTTAATTTAATTGTAAGGCTGTATGAGTTGTGGTAGTGCAGACAAGCGCCCCCTTTTATCATTTTTCCGGCCCCCTCTCTAGAAAACAGACTATAGCTCTCTCATTTTAAGAATAAGATGTACGATTCAAATTAAGGGTAGAGATTCATGGTCAACCGGGAACGGGGTTAAATGCTTCCACGTTATTATGAAGCGTGCAATTAACAGAAAAAGTCATCTTCGTGAGCAATTGAGCACATAGTGTTTGGATTTAATGTTAGTACATCACATGGTTTTCTTACTAGTATTAGTAGTACATTCAGTAGCGCTAATAAATATTTTGGCATTGAAAATCTGATCGAAAAATCTGTAAAATATTAAGATAAAATTCAAATTTTGGAACGTATTTTTAACTTGATGTTATTTATTGCTTAAATCACCAACGTTTCGTCATTTATTAGGATTTCCTCAGGTGTTTTTAAAATATACATATGAGTTAGTTAAACAATATTTTGTATTACATACACGGAAAAAAATTTCTGGGAAAATTTACGATTCAATTATTGTAAAGCTGGACTATACTTTAATTACTATTAATTATCAAATATTTTAGAAGAAAATTTTCTATTTATTCATGAAATTTTACAACTTACTACTGTAAAAAGTAAGAGATTAAAATTTCCAGTGCTGCCTCTCTATCTTTCCAATAGAACTATAACAAATTTTACAATAGTTGAATTGGAATGTTTCTCAATTAGTGTGAGTGATGGTTGTGCACAGCGCTAGACTCCGAGTTTATGTAAATGTTAAAGGACAGGTCAGTTTACCTTGGATAGCGTAGAGGGAGAGTCTCTGGCGGCCAACAAAAGTTCTAGGTTCGATTCCCGGATAGGACGAAAATTCCGATTTCTTTTTTCGGTTACTGTATAGTTACCAATTACTCCAACCTTCTATCTTTTTCCCTCCTTAAAATTTCTTTTAAAAAAACTGACTGTCAATTTTTACAATAGTTGAATTGTAAAGTTTACAAACGCATATTGTATAATTTGCTCTATATTATTCAACTTTTTAAGTTTCTTGCTAGCCTTGTTTGTTGGATAAAATTTACAATAGTAGATCGTAAAAATGACTAAATAAGAAGTATGGTCCACCGTTACTATTCTATTTAATAAAAATTACGATAGTGAAATAGTAAAAATTCCTTCAATTTTCTTTCCGTGTACTTTTACCATTGAATATTTTAACAATTATACATGTTTCCCGAATATTAACCATTATAAATGAAAGAAATTTTTTGACTATAAAGTTATTTTAGATAAAGTTAAAGGTTAAATTTTTATTCAACAAATATAAATTAATGCTTTTAATATTTTATATTAATTTCAAATCATCCCATTTAATTTATTTTTTAAAATACTTTTAATCGTTACTTTACATCGCATTGCAGATGTTGAAAAATAACAAAAAGAATTAATGTATTTAAGTAGAATTTCCGTATTCTAAACCTTTTAAATAAGAAATTCAATTAAAAAAGTAAATAAACATGTTAACTATGCTCGCATTAAGTTGTTTTTATTTAATCTCCCAAAGCTAATTATTCATACTGATAAAAATAATGAAAATTAAAAAAATGTTTGTTTGTCATGAAGATTGAATATATAACTTTAAGTAAAGGTTACTATTCACATGCACGTGATGTAATCGCGGCCCACGGTAAGGGTTGTTACATCCGATTTATGGCCAGTTTCGCTTGTCATACTTGGCTCACATAACTTAGACACTAATGTTCAATGACCGAGTTCTGCGACACGCCAGCGGCTCACAGGTGTTTAGCGAGATCACAATCACAGTCTTGTAATATCACTACCAAATTGTCCATCTAATTCCTGTTAAGTTAAAGCAATGCTCTTATAAATTATCACGTATACATTTTATTGTAAAGGCGCTGAATTTATTTCCGTTATGCATGAAAAAAATTGAAGCACCAGTTCTAATAAATTAAAGAAGAAAAATCACAAAACAACAATGATTGATGATAGATGATGGAATAAATAAATTTTAAGTAATTTAATATGAACATATTTTCATTCTATGATAATAATAAATAACTAGTAAAAAGATTTCGCTTCATATACTGATGAATCGAGCGGTAACATCTTTTACATAAAATATTTTCCCAAATAATCGATTCGTCGCGACGGTTTTCATTTTGCCGATCAGAGAAATTGCTCGCACATCAGAGAGTTCTATGGGTAACGAATGGGAACAGAGAATATGTAACATCAACTCACTTCTTCTACCCTCTTTTTCTCGTTACTTGTTCGTTTTCGTTGAGAAAAAAGGACCTGAGGAGTGAGTGAAAATTTGCAAGCCTATGCAAGATATTGTCCCGCTGAAATGCTGAAATTGTTTGAAGTTATCATACCACTCGTTTGACATGAGTAAAATACTTTCCGCGATTTAGTGATAAATATTTTATTTTAGCAAATTTTTAAATATCTTCGTAAATTGATTCGAAAATATAATTATTTTTTATCATATTTTCAACTTTTCTCCAACATCGACGTTGTCGGAATCGCCACTGAACAGCTGAATGACTTACAATAGTTTTGGTCATTAGTGTTCAGAAAGTTCAATTTGGAAAGGATACAAACCTACTAATTTTATGCTTACATTTCATTCAAATTCCCATATGTAGTTATGTGTATTTTTTTAATAAATCTTTTACAATATTTTTAATAAAGGCACAATGATAATTAGGTGCTGTGTGTTCATTATAAGCGAATTGGTGTCGTTGATAGCATATACTAACATTCGGTTTTCTTCGCAAAAAACTGCAAGTAGAGAGAAAATTAGCGCTATTCAATAGTATCTAAATTAATAAGCTACTAAAAATCTTCGATCAATAAGCTAGAATGTGACTTTTTTCTTTACAGTCCCTTTCAATTTCCATCTGGTTATATCCAGAAAAGTGAAAAAAAAGAAGGGGAGGTAAACTTTGTGGCCTAGAACTGAAAAAACAGTCGGTGAAGTAGAGTCTCTAGAAATAGGTGGCTTCACGGACGCCACCAGAGTGATCTTACTGAGAGTATATGGAGAAAAAAATGGAGAATTTTCAGTAAATTTTAAATAAAAATTAACAACTGAGAAAAAAAGTAATCTTGAACCGATAAAACAAACAAGGATTTCTATTAAATTCATGCAAATTTCAATTTCTTTACAAGTAAAATAATTCTCAGGGATTAATGCACTTATATAAAAGTTTATAGTAGTTAAAATACAAATTGAAACATCATAATTTGTATTATTTTACTTCTCGTAAAATAATTAGTTAATATAGTCTGATACAGTTATATACAAGATTTATAATCTGATATAGTAACATCAGGCTACATGAAAGAATAAAAAAATTTTTACTATTTTTATTTTTTATTGAATTGTGTACAACGAATAACACGTCAATTAAAACAAAAAATAGTTTAGTTGATAATTAAACGACATTATAAAGATACTATAAATTTTCTGATATAAATATATATGGACATATTATATACTATATCAGAAAATTTTTACACGGGTTACTGAATATCTCTAAACGTCCGAAGAAAAATTTCTTCTGCAGAAGTCTTGCCCATTAAATTTTTAAAGTCGCTAGTTAATTACTAAATCATTCAGATAGCTTCTATTGTTTTGATTACAGATTTTAATATTTGACAAGTATTATCTATTAATTATGTGCAACTTTAATCTTCAATAAGATAAAAACTGAAATTTTTGTGTGCAATTACATCTAATGTGTGGAGTTAAAAAATTATCACTTTACTCCGCGGGTATACTATGTGCTATGCCGATTCAGTAACAACGGATTATCGATTATCAGATTAACGGATTGAGACAGATATGTCAGTAATTCAATATTTGCCACAGTAAAAACTGACAACATGCCATCGAATTTCAATATATTGGATTTTAGTATCAAGAATCTAAATAAATGTACTTTTCAGTTGAAACCTCAGTATTTAAATATAAAAAAGCATACCAGCGCTTAAAATAGCGCAAATATATTATGATTATGAATTATAGTTTATAATAAGCTATGTAATCTATCAAATATTATGTTTGACATGATAAAATATACAGCACGAATCGCATATATTTAAAAATATTAATTCATTTATAATTTTATTGATAAGTACGGAACTAAGTGATTTAAAAATTAGTATAATTAATAACTATTTAAATAAATAACGCTCCAAAAATAGCGGGACATGGATGAAAAGTTTCGTGGATTGGACTCTGCAGTTTCGTAGATTGGACTCTGCAATAATAATTAATTTAAGTAACGGTATTATCCACCGACTGTGGTGGCTGGTGAGGGCTGTAATCGCTTTCGACTTTTCAGCTGTATAAAAAATTACCCATGTCAGTCATCAGTTTTACTGATTTAACATGAATTGTAATTTTATTAATCCGTAATTTTTTAACTATTAGCTATTTTCTCATTTATATTGTAAAATAAAATAACCTCAAAATTCAAATAATATGTACAATAGGGTGGCGCAAAAGACCGACTATTGTTTTTTTAGTCTCGAGTGAAAAGATGTTAGTTTTTGATGTTTTCAAGAGCCCTCTCCAAAGAACAGCTTAAAAAATTTTTTTTTAAACTTAATGCTGCGTTCACAGCAAACGCAGCGGTGGCGCCGGCAATTTTTTGATTTCCCTCTCTAATTTGACAGTTCTGGCGTGCTTGTTCAAATTGTTGAAAAATCTTGCTGATTTATAATTTATTGAACAATTTCACAGTTTTATTACAATTACACAATTACAGCTGCTATTATTAGGTGGATGGATTTTTAGCTACGATAAAAGTTGCTCGAACGGGATTTACCATCTCTGCAAAAAATTTTTGACGGTAATTGTTTTTTAAAATTATTGTTTATTCATAATAAAAGTAAAATAAAATAAGAAATAAAAATAACACAAATGTAAATCAAGCCGTTGAAGGTAATTGAAACTTTGATTTTCCCATAACTTAATTAAAAATTAATTATTTAATTATTTCTAATTTAATTTTAATTAATAAAACAATAATTATTAATTTATTAATTATTACAAAAAAAGGTCCGTAGTACATTATAACCATATCATGATAAATTTCTTGATACAACAAATCTTGATAAATTTCTCGAGTAAAAAAAAAACTTTTTTTTTTCAGTGCAAATATTAATTTATCCGTATTTTGAATTTATTTTCATCAATTCTAACAATTGGAAAGGCTAAAAAGCTGAAGCTAATATCATTAAATTATTTTTGACGTATATGACTTATAATTCAATTAAATGATTATTTAATTCGATAATGTACTTGAGAGCATATCAGTGATTGTTATTATGCTTATTACAAAATGAAATGATAATGAATATTTGTTTATTTTTAGAGAGTAATATTTCAGTTTGTCTGGGGTTATTTTTCGAGCGTGCTCTTTAATGTATTTATCGCAGTGGGTGTCTGGCAGTTGGGGTCAAGTCTGTGTAGGTTGAGGGTTAAAAGTTAAACACTTGAATGCTGATGAAATGTTGAGAAAAAAATCACAAAGTTTACAGAAGTTTTAAATGAGTATTTTACAGATGGTCGAAATGTAATTGGTCACATTAGAATTTGTGTTCGACTAACAAACAGTTAGATGTAACGACACGGAATTTTGTTTGTACGCTAACTTAACGAGTCTCAGATGAGCTTTAGATGCACTTATGTCCCGCGAGATTTCTTTGGACAATTGTATCACGCTTCTTGAGAAATAAAACAACAAGAATCTACCCAAGATTCAACCGTAGTCACTAAGAATGAGAATACAAGCACCACCATTTGTATTTTATGTACTATTTGTAGACGTGTGTCGAGCACAAACGCGAATTTGCGGATTTACTTTTCACTATATGCCGTTATGAACAAACTCGTGCTATAGAAGTGGTGAACAAAAGAACAAATATATATTTCTGTGTTAAAAAATTCAGGGCAAATACAGGTCAGTTAAAAATGGCATATTAATTAAAACTAGTACATATTTTTTCAATAAAATAATTTTTACTGCATAACATTTATTAACATGAAATCAAAAATTATAGTTTTTTGGAAATTTGAATTTTCAATTTAAGTCCAATCATGATTCAACATTTTTATAATAGTTCTTTACCAATCTTAACGAAATTTAGTGTCCTTATTCTATGAACAAATTTCTTGTTTATAATCTAAAATGAGCTAAAGCTTTTTCAATTTTCGAAAATTATAATTTAGTCAATTAAATTAAAATAGATATAGATCATTTTCATACCTGGCAATATATGACCATATCAAGTTGTAAATGGGAATAACAAAATGATTTGGTAGATTTTTTAATTTTTCTAGGAATGTGTGCATCAATTAACATATCTTATTTAAAAAAAATGTCTCATTAGTTAATTGAAAAAATAAACAGAATCAAATAAACTCTTTAGTAGGGTCAAAAGAATGATTCTTTTAGAAATTAAGACCTCAAACTTAACATTTTTGTGAGGGGACGGTTTAGCGATCATGCACCACCTCTCGGGGATTTTCAACACTACTTTTTGTCAAAAATTTTTATATGGACACATATGACCAAGTCAAGCCCGATATGGGCATATTATCAAATTATATTAAGCCTAATACGTTCAATGAAGCAATCTGGACATAGACTACTAAATTACTTGAAAAACTGTAATTTTCTTCCATATTTTATAAATAAGCTACTGACTAAAATTGTTTTTGATTTGCTATTTTGTTTTATTTTTTGTAGAATGTAACGACACTAAATGAAGTTCTTTACATAAATTTTCCTTACATAAATTTATCTTCAGATTTATAACAAAGACATTTGTTTACATACATAACTTTTGAATAAACAAACTATTTTTATGCAAATATTATGAATATTTTAATGCAATAAATACTCATAACTTCACTTAATACTTATAAATGACGAAGAAATGGAGGAAACTAAAGAATAAAAGTATGAAAATAATTATATACAATGGATATCAATAAAAATTTTAAAACATCATCAAATATATCATGAAAGTTTTGGATTGGTTTTTTATATTAATGGTTTTTTTTTATCTATAAAGGAATGAATTAAATAATTATCGACGTGATCTCCATTAAACTTTATTCTGGTATCATTTTTATATTCGCTCCGAAGAGTTTTGTTTCATACAGTAACAAAAATATTTCATTCAAGAAAAAAAATTCCCTTGAAAATGTCACTTTTAAAATAACCTATATTTTATCCTACAATTTTTTTTAAGATGTTTAAGAGACACAGTACTTTGATTCAAGATATTATTAACTTGATTTGAGAATACTAACAACTCTCAGATTTTTATAATTTAGAATGGTTACAAAAAAAATCTTTGTTTTCTTTTCCAAGGAAGAATCACATTCTTAAACCGCCAATATAAAATACTTATTGGGAAAAAAAATTATTCATAGCTTAGGAGAATTTAGATTTTCGATGAAGAATTTGATTTATTGATTGACGTCAATATACTTTTGATGAAAGAGAGAGAATTTTTTAAACTAAAAAAATGATTTTTAAAACAAGAAATTCTTGATTCAAGACAATCGGGTTTATATAATAAGTATAATATCAACATTCTAAAGTTTTCTGACCAAGTACTTATTGAGAGATTTATTTTTTTTAGTTACTTGTGCAACCAAGTAATCCGAATTATGACTTCAAATTACTGTACCAAAAAAAAAAAAATTTTTTTCTTTGCATAGACGCGAAAAATGTTGACTGCTAATAAGCTATAAAAAAGTAATTAAGCTGTCTAGACTTTATTCCCAGTAAATGTAATAAAAAAATGTTTATAAATTGATATCCGACATAGGTGAAGAGTTCTTCACCGAGACGTGTAAAAAAAAGGTGGGAGAGTGTAAGCTGAAAGTATGCTACGATAAAGCTACGAATAAGTGCCGAGTATGAAAGCGAAGTAAAGAGCCGTGGTAGTAGACGAAAGCTAAAGAGTTCTTGAAATTAGGGATATTTTACAGGTAGTCTACTGTACTATATGCTATACTTGTACTACCACTATACCAGAGCTAAATCTTACGCCTGTTTGAAAAAGTATAATAGAGAAAAAAGCTGTTGGAAATGTTAAAAAAGAATTATATACGTGCGCGGCACAAGAAAAAAAATAGTTGAAATAGTATAGATCGTCAATGACATTTCGACATTTACATTGGCGAGTCAGCAGTTCGATCATTCTATATATTTTTATGTTATATAGAGAATGTGTATAGGTATTTGTATGGTAGAATGTACTATTGGTGATGCGTGAGCGTGAGCAAGTCCGATATTGCGATGGATTTCAATAAAACATTGAGACAGACAGACAGACACACAGGGAGGCGGCACCCAGAGGCTGTGTGTTAGCTGCGCCAGTCTGTCAGCCGGTACTATATCGTCTGCATTGAATATTCCATCGTATGCCACACAAAACCTATAAAAGAAACATATGCAACGAAAAAATATGTAACTGAAAAATGTTAATAAAAAATAACCCACATTTTTTCACGATGGTTAATACACGCATGATATGCACGAAATATGAGATGAGATGAGACGAGAAAACGGATAGCAGGGCAAATACAACAGTTCTTAATGTTTGATATTATATCTTCATAGACAGCTATCCTGTTTCAAAACACAGTTACTTCAATATTTTGAGCTGTTTTAACCTGTTTGAAATCGTTGCAATTTTTATTACTTTAAATAAACAATAGACTGTGTCAAAATAAGTTTTTATTTTTTTTTTTTCGATTAAGCGTATCTTAAAAGTTTCTTCAATATAAAAAAAAAATTCTCCTAAAGTTTGAGCTCAATATCTCAAAAATTGAGCTGGCGCAAGGGGGGGTCCCCTTTCCCATTTTAATAACATTGTAAAATTTCTTTTTTTTTTATTTTCAAAATAACTATGCGAATAAAATTTTTTTTTCAATTTTGCTCTTAACTATCTTATAGGAAATTTAATTCTCTACAAAATTGTTTATGTCCATTTTTTTCCTAAACTCAACAGAAACGAAGTTACAGAGGGCCGAATAGGAGGAAAAAATAATTAATGAATTAATAACAGAAAAAAATTTATTATTTTAACTTATCAACGATTTAACTCAATATACGTCATTATTCATCAAAAATTTTTGAATTTAATATTATTAACATTATATTTCGAAATAATAAGAAAAAAAAAATTTTAAATAAAATAGAATTTAATTACGATTAATAAATTTATACATTTTCTTGGTCACTGTTGACTAGTTAGATTTATATTATTTATTTAAATATTATTTATTGCACGAAGGATATAATTTGCAAAGATACTGTACAATTTTCCTCAATACTGTTTTTGTTTTTCGTTCTCAGTACTAAACTGAAAGAATTCTTCAACTAAAGCAACTGCTCTTTCTGCAATATCGTTCACTACCTTTACATTTTTTAATGACGATAAACAAGTAGTATAATTTTGATCACTCGATTTGTAGTATTTATCAGAAGAAATTGCCTTACTGACTTCTTTCGATGATCCTTATTTCCGACTACTGGAGTCCGGACTGTCCATCCACTTCGAAGTCCGGCGGAAAGTAAGATGGACGGTGTGGCTTAATGTATATAGAATAAGTGAAAGGAAATTTAGTATAAACCGGATCGCTCAAATGGTAGAGTAGCCGACATGTCTTCGGAAGGTTCTGGGTTCGAATCCCAGTCCGAGCTATCTAATAATTTTTTCTCGCATATTCTATAAACTCACATTAAGATGATCCTCTCCACAATCCTTTCTCAATCCTTTCCTACCAAAATATCCTGTTACGTGAATGTTGGAACGCTTCACGTAACAATTATCCGTAACTCCTATTCTTTCCCGCTTCACAGCATTATTTATATTTGTTCAAAAAATGTGGAACGCTTCACGATTTTGCGTGTCATCCTTGCGCAGGGGCCATGATTAGATAGTTCGGACTGTCCATCGTACTTTCCGCTACTTTTGACTTAAATACAATGATAATTAACTGACAGTTCTTTTAGAAAATACATAAAAACTAAAAATTATAGTTAAATTTTATTTTTAGTCTCATATCTAGCCTGATATCGTCATATATGACTAGATCAATCTATATCAAGTCAGATGAAGCCATATCAGGCCCGATTGAAAATTAGTCGTACATAAAAAAAAATCTTGGACCAAGAAAATAATGTGTGAGACTTTTACTGTACAGTCAAAATGCCTTAAATCGAGACAATAAATTCTTAAATCAAGTAAATTTCAATCACGAAAAATTTTCTTAATTCTGTGGATTTTTATCCTTGAATCAAGACGATAAAGCTCTTTAAAATAATTTTCTTAGTTCAAAAATTGTCTTCTTTAACTATTTTTTTTTGTTTCAGTGTATCAGGCTATATCGGAAAACTTTTTCACAAGCAATCAGAATTTTTTTATACAAACATTTCATATTTTTTCACGAGAAACCAGGAAAGACGATCGGCATTCATTGAATCCGATAGATTCCATTTGTGACGAATAAAGTTTTTCCATAACAAAATATGCGCAATAATAAGAAACAACAATTCTATTAAAATTTATCGATAAAAGTTATCCACTACCCAGCAAATGTAATCACCACTACTTCTGCAAATACCCTACGAATGAGTTATTCGTTTCGGATCCCATATCTTGTATACCTACCCTATACACATACATATATACATTCATGCAAAACTACGAAATTTCAGAAATCACTTATGAAGATCGGCGAATAGGTTCTGTGCGAGTGAGAACATTAATCGGGATCAAGCGAGGAAGAAGCGAAGAAGCTTGGTATCTATAAATATTCGTGGCACGAAATAGCTGGCCCCATAAGTTTGTTTTATGGAGTGGAACCCCGAACGACTCTCAGCCTCTCAAGCTCACCTACTCGAGCATACTCACTTATTTCTCCTTCTCTTTCTGTCTCGCCCTTCATAGTCGACGCCAGCCGAGCAGAGTTTACGGTGAACTACTACACTACTATTCTGTACTTTGCGTCTGGTTTTATACTATACGCTGTGTTAGATGTAGAGCGCTACTCCACTCTACTCTCATCTTGAGACCAAAAAAATCTGCTCACTCACACGAGCATAAGCGTGCTGCCACGGGAAATTGAATGACGGAAACTCTACATTTATGCCGGCATCTAACATTTTAATATTCCAACGATAGACTTAACTTCCATCATTCAGCGCGATGTGCATTCCCACTGGAAAAACCTGATACCAGCTGTTCAAATATGCATTTATTGCAGAAACATACCTAGGACTAGATTACTCTATTATTATTACTGATCTAATTCAAAAATTAACAAATCACCTAAAATTATTCTACATTTTACTATTTTTCCAATTCTTCAACTTTATTATTTAAAGATCTCGAAAGTGATTATAAATATAAAAATTAATCTTCGTATATTTGAAAGAGGATGATGAAGCCATAAAAAGAAGAATAAAAAAAAATTGGTAGAATTTAAAAAAATTGCAAAATTGACTACACAGAAAAAAAGGTTCACTTGAGCCAAGAAAATATTTTTCTTCCTAATTATTTTCTTGAGCGAAAAAAAAATTTTTTTTTGACAAGAAATTTCACTTATTCCAACAAAATTAATTCTCTTGCTTTAAGAAATATGTATCTTGATCTAAGAAAATTTATTTAAGTCAAGAAAATCTTCTTGTTGTGAGAAAATTCAGCCTCTTATATAAGCAATTGCTCCAAAAAATTTAGTTCTTGATAGAAGTAAATTTTTTTTTGCCCTCCGGGTGGAAAGTGGCAACTTTCGTCTCGCTGCGCTAAACAAAGTTGCCGCTTTCCGCCTTCGTCGGACAAAAACATAGTATACAGCTCTTAGGAAGTAAAAAAGAAAACCTCAGATCACATGTGATCTGAGGCTTTTCTTATTTTCTGTCCCAAGGGGTGTAATATACAAATCTCGATAGAAGTAAATTTTCATTAATATTTTTATTGATTAACTTGTCAAATGGGAAGATCAAATAATTTTGAATTATTTTTTTTCATTCAATATGTATATATGTATAATTGCACGCTAAAATAATATAAAATGGGTATCTAATATTCAAGAGGAAAATTTTCTCAAGGTGAGAAAATTTTTTCTCAGCTGAAGTAGGTGGCGATGCTTCCCTAAAGTATCTAAAAATCTTGATCAAATATAAAAATTTATTGTATCAAGTATTAATGATAATTTGAATTAAGAAAAAATGATTTCCACCGAGAATTTTTACTTCGGCTAACACAACTTCGGTCTTCCTTCAGACACCCGAAAATTTTTTTGAGCCAAGAATTATGTCCTCCATCCATACAAAAAATGAAGATCGGCCCGATACTGGGCCAAGACTGGTAACCGATCTTTAAGTATCGGCCGAGTATCGTGAAATATCGTTGGGCCAAGACTGGGTGAGCATCGGATGGTAACGCCCAGCCGATATAGGCGACTGAGCATCGGCCGAACATAGTAACCAAGCATTGGCCGAGCATCGGCCAAGCATAGGCAAAAAATCAAATTTTAGGTAAAATAATTAAAAAAAATTTTTTTTGTTGTTTATTTTTGAATTATTATTATTCTGAGCTGATAGGCTACTGGTTGATAGAAACTAATTCTGAAAAAATCCGGATATGAAGGGATTTGAACCTGGTCCGTCTGCGTGGAAGTCTCGAGCGGTGTCCCGGGCGCTGCTAACTGATCTGAGTGTAGAGTTCTTAGTTTAATCATTTCAATGTTCATCAATCAATTTTTCTCAGTATAATTGAGTTGACTTGATTGTTGTTACGAATTTTTCTATTTATTTCATAATTAAACAATTTCTGAATTTTAATAATAAAAAATAACTTCTT
>CAJNRD030001122.1:6918686-6929519 GCA_905319865.3 Cotesia congregata
TATATATATATATATATATATATATATTCATATACATATAAATATATAGAGGTAAAGATATAGTTGTATGTTTTAACTGGCGAGTTAGCACTTTCCGGCCTGATGACTGGATTCCAAAGTGGGTTATGTTGAAACAATAGATGAGCAAATGGATTTGCGGGTACTGCAATTATATTTCCAATTTTCGTTTTGAATTTCGTGTATGTACAATTGATTAAGAATTATTACTCTGCTATATTTAATTATTTTTATTAATTTATTTTTAATCCGCTGAATATATAACAGTGTGTTGACGATGTACTACGTGGAATGAAAAGCACTCAAGAGCCCACTAATGATCGATAAAACAAATTTATTCGGCGAATCTTTGGATTAATCGACGTTTTTTTGATAAAACTTATTCAAGGATAACTTTGATTTTTATCTTCATATCTATAATATGAAGCTTCGAATGTTTTAGAGTGCATAAAACTTTGAAAACTTATTTAAAGAATATTGCAATCCAAAAATTCTCGAAAAACGTATTTCTGCAAATGAGTTAACGATTGTTAAGCTATAAAAGTTCAAAAATCTTCTAGAAGGCATATTTTGAATCCTGTTAGTTCAAAAATAATAGGAAGTTTTTCGGGAAGGCCTTAAAGGCCATTTTCAGAACCTAACTTGATAAAAAAATTATCTGCTTTGTCCCTTTAGAAAACTGACCATATCAGGCTTAACATACCCTAACATGACTTGATATATCCATAAAGAATTTTTTGACCAAAAATAGTGTTATGAATTTCCGATAAAGGGCGCATAATCGCTAAATTGTCTCCTTTTGAAAGGGTCAAGATTGAGGTGTAAACCACTTTTCGTTGAATCCGACATGTCAATTGATCTATACATTGTTAAAAAAAATAAAAATTGAAAAATTATAATGAATTATTTTTTTTTATGCTTACATATAGCTATATATAACCAGATTAGGCCATATCTATAGCTGCGTTAGAAAATTTTTTCATTTTTAGTTTTTTCTAATAGGAAAAATTTTTTTCTCACAATCTAATAATATTTTTCAGATAAAAAATGCATAAAATGAATAGTATTGATCGCAAAAAATAAGATATTTGTTCTTATTATTAAAATTATTTATACTTATTATTATTTTTTTTCTGTTTCTTCTCACTTGATCACTTACAGATCGATTACAAAAAAGCTGAACTGCAGACAATCGATCTGCGACGATTCAAAACAACAGAAAAGCTACGGATCAATTGTCTCCGGATCAGCGATCGCGTCAACCACAGAGACAGAGATTAATTAAAAAAAGTTCCATAAATAATATCAAATTTCGTCAATCATCTGTTTAAAGACAAAAAGGATAATTTGATTAATGAAAAATATCAAGATGCAAAAATTTTTCTCTTTTCAGTTGATTTTTTAAACTAGGCTCTTAAGTCTACGATTAAAATCATACATTTGTAATTCTCTCGTTTGTATTCATCTGAATATTCATAAAGCGTTTCATAACTCTTTATACTCAGTGATGGACGACCCCTGGAGTTTGTACAAGAGCTATAGCTTAAGAAAAGAATCTATTTTCGTGCCTAATACTTTTATCCGAATTACCAAGTATATAAAACGTGATACAGACAAAGACTGTGATGTACATAAAAAATTTTTTTTCATCCACTTTTATCTACATTAAGCAACGAGAATTTAATCTGTTGCCTTGAGTAAATCCTGAGAGTCTGTTGGCATTCGCAGATAAATTATTGGGACATTTTTATTTTGATAAAAGTAAAATTAAATTAGCAAAAAGTATTTTATCTGGATTGAGAAACTTGAACAATTCAATAATGTTAAATTAATATTCCTCAAGCTAAAATATTAAATTTCTCAGTTATATAAATAAAGTAATGTGGATTCCATTGAATTAAATTTTTCGCTCGGAGAGATCAATAAACAATTTAGACATACTTGATGAAAAAAATGTTAATAAAAATTTAAATTTTATGAATTGTTGAGTGAACGTTACTAAGGACACGCAAAAGTCAAATGTTGTAGGTTTGATCGAGACTCAAGTGTTCATAAGTGGTGCAATCTTGCAGCTGTAATTTTGTGCAAATAGTAATATCGTGCAGACTGACTGGCTGCTGCTGGAACAGTCACTTGCGTGCCAAGCAATCGTTTGCATTATGACTCAAGCCAACCACCAGTAAGAGACTACGGTTATACAATATACATCTACTACATAAAACCAATTAAAATCCTATCCACTAATATCAAAAGTTCACTGTTGTCAGCATTTTGTGGCTTCCTATCAATCAATTTAATTTAATTATTTCACCAACTGTATATTATTTTATTTACCACAAGATTTTAGACTAGTATAACTATTTTATCTGTTTTCATGTGGCACAATTATTTATCTACGACTATATTCATAAGTGTTATAATTATTGTGATTAATTTAAAAGAAAAGTAAAATTGACTAGAATAAATATAATACAGCATCAATCTTTAAAGACTAAAGATTAATCATATGATAATTTTGTAGGAAAAAATTGATGATCCCGACAATATTTGCCTGGGATGTTATTAGATGCATTTTTGGACGGGACATTCAGTTATGCTCACAAATCTTTCCTATCGTAGAACATTGATTAAAAAAATTAGGAAAATGGTTGACCCTGAATGCCATCCCTGCAACTTCTCGCCAACTCTAAACCTAAACGCTTGAAATTGCACTTATGACGCTTTTGAGCTCTCCGAGCTCAAAAAATAGCTTTTGTATGCTTTTGCGCTCTTCAAGCTCAAAAATTTGATAGAAGATTGATAAAACACTATTTTTTTAATTTTCAAATCGCAATAACTTTTGAATGAATGAACCGATTTTCACGCGGTTGGTGGCAATCGACGCAGTTTCTTAAGCTTCATAAAGAATCTCCAAGTTTAAATTGATAGAACGAAATATTTTGGAGTAATTCCAAAAAAACACTTTTTTCGGTTGTTTTCGGTTTTCTTTCGTTCACGCTATCTCTCGAACGAATCAACTGATGTTGACCGGATTAGCGGTGATCGACGTGGTTTTTCAAGCTCAAGGGCGGATTAGTTCTTGGAGTTGATCGATGAAGCCGTTTAAAAGTTATTCCAAAAAATCCACTTTCAAAAAAAAATTTTTTCTGATTTTTTTTGAGATTTCTCAAAATCTATCGGTCCGAATCTATTCAAATTCATAGGAAATCTAAGTTTGAGGGAATTCTTTAGAACGCCGTTTAGTAGATTCCGATCGGTTCAATCGTTCAAAAGTTATAAGCGATTCACATACTTATACGCACACACACACATTCACACACACACATACATACAGACATAGTGACAACCTCGCGGGGATAGTCAGGGAAGCTTTCTGTGACCTTTAAACGTCGAGATCTGATGAAAACCCGATTTTTGCAAAACGGGGTGAAAACAATAACTTCCCGATTTTTGAAAATCTTCGATTTTCTTAGCAGGAAGTTAAAAATATCTTGTCTGTGTATTTAACGGATCTCACGGTAATAAATTGACTATGGCTAATTTATATCATTATAATTTTCATGCCTAGCCATATGTGAGCATATCAGGATATATCGGAAATTATGAATGGACCGATCAAACCATGTCAGGCCATATCAGAAAATTTTTTCACTGGTACCGATACTGCTAATTGGGTATAATAACTTCAGTTTGTCGATAAGAGCACTAAATTTTATTTGGGTTAATTTCCAAAGTTGAAAAATCTTAAAGAAAATTTAATTTCTTGAAATTACATCAATCCTTATAATCAATCCACCAAAGAATAAAAAAATCATGATCCATTTTTTTTTTTTAAAGTAGGTTTTATTATTATTATTTTTGATTTTTGTAATCACATTTTTTATTATTTTCCATTGAATTGATTGCCTAAAAAACTGAGAATAAACAGCGTGACATTGCAATTTTCAAGAATCTAACATTGTTATCATTAGGTCCAAGTTTTCAAAAACTTAATAATAATGTATTAACCATTGACGAAAATAACATTAATAATTTATTATTGTTTGTTTCTCATAGAGATAAATTTTGGAAGGGATGAATTTTTAAGAGTTATTGTCTAAAATAACGACAAATAATAAACAATTTTATCAAAACATTAATTACTATCCAAGTCGTCTCGATTCTAAATACAATGAGTGTTAATTTTATCAGTGACCTTGGCTAGAACCGTGCCCATACCGTGAAGGTCACTCACATACGAAGTGGCTGATAAAATCAAACACACATGTAGGAGTACAATCGGTAACATTTAAAACAATCCCGAAATAAAACAAGTATTTCTGAATGAAATTATCCGAATTATGTGAAGTGAACTTCTATTTTTTTCGTCTCTTGAGTTCAACCCTAAGTAAAATTTTATAATTAATGAAGTTTAAATTGATTTTTAAAACTTCCTGTGGTTACATTCACTTGCCAGTTCGATAATCTCAATCTAATTATAAATTGAAAAAGATTATACTTACTAACACACCGAACAAACATTTTTCCAAAAATCAAGAACTATAATTTTATTTATCAAAAATTTAATTTAATTTAAAAAATTGAATCAAAATAAATTAATGTAATTTAAAATTTAATCATAAATCCAAAAGAATTTACGATAATATTTAATAGTGTGATGAAGAGATTAAGACACAAGTTCATAATTAAAGAAGTATCAACATTTATTTTATTATTTTATTATTTATATCTACTTATAGCAATTTAGATTCGGTAGATTCCGGCAGTATATAAAGCAGTAGACGACCCTGTTACCATGATGCAGTGAATAATCCTCGTGGGAAATACCCACGAATATTCACACATGTGCTAACGCTTGATTTATTTCAAGTCCTCCAGGCATTTCTGAGAAACGTGCCTAATCTTTTGTGTCGCACACAGCTCAACTCTAGGAAAACACCATCGCTTCATCGTGAAACTGAATTTCCGAAGATCAAAATTGTATAACCGTTCGCAGACACGCTCAATGATTCCCCCAGTGAGTCGCAAAAATGAACCATTGATTTTAAAATTAATGTTACGGCAGTTAAAAAACATATCATTAGGGTAACAGCTAACGAACCGTTTTATGTTCAACTGAGTAACTAACTATACGTGGGATAAACTTCCATTTCTATAGTAGAATTTTTTCATGGACAATTTTTTTTGCAATTAATTGTACTGGGTTACGGAATTTGACTTTAGTGTATTTGTCGAGTGATTAGTGAATCTAATTCAAGCCAATAGATGGACATTCCATCTTCGCTATTGGTCGAGAGTCATTATCTCTTTGCATAAGTCCGATGGGGTCCATCGAACTTGAATACTAGTTAAGCTGGAAGTTTTTGTGGTATCTGTTTGAGTTATAAAGATGTTAATTGAATGAAAGAAACTAAATGAGGGCAAAGACAAACCTTGAAAAAATATATGGGGTCGATTACCAAGCCAGGAATCGAACCTGGATCTCCCTGATGACATGTCAGGAGCTCTACCAGTTAAGCTACCGGGCCCCCTTCCACCATCATCCTTCTCAGTCTATTCTTATACTCTCGATACTTACTTACATTCCCTTCTTTTTTCCCACCCAAACTATGTACTACGATGGTAATGTAGTAATTAGTAAGGCATTCTTACAAATTAACAATTATTTTATTTTTTCTTTGACCGACTGTGTATATATAAATTAAAGTTTTCTTGCCTATTTGTCAAGTGACTAGTGAATTTAGTTTCTTTCAATTCTTTCATTCAATTAACATCTTTATAACTCGAACAGATACCACAAAAACTTCCAGCTTTACTAGTATTCAAGTTCGATGGATCCCATCGGACTTATGCAAAGAGAGAATGACTCTCGACCAATAGCGAAGATGGAATGTCCATCTATTTGCTTAAATTAGATTCACTAGTCACTTGACAAATAGGCCAGAAATCTTTAATTTATTAATAGTTATCGATCGATGAAAAAAAATCTTGAGTCAAGAACATCAAAATCAAGAGGAAAATTTGGAAACTGTTTTTTTATAAGATACTTTTTTTGTATTTACGGGAAAGTTAATTATTTAAGAGCATTTCTTATAAAATATGAATAAAAAATGGTAGATTTTGACATAAATAAAACTAAAATCAAACAAAGTGTAATGGGATAATAAGGCCTACGGGCTTAGAATACTTACTTTAATAATTAAACTATACTTATTCTCTCAACATGAAATAGTGAAAATTCCTTCAATAAGAACCATCGTCGTTTGTTTCTACATTTCGAAGTAATTGAATATTCATTTATTTTTCGAGGAAATTATCACTTATTGATGTTTAGAGAGAAATATACATTTGCTACTTTTAGATCATATTAATTTCGTAATTAGGTGATTGTTGATCTCAAATTCTATGGTGCAAATTATTTAATTATCCGAGAAAAATATTTTCTGTAAAACCTGATACGACCATATTTGGCCTTCCAAAAAATACATATTTCCACACATAATTTTACAACCAAAATTAGTGTTGAAAAAATCTGAGAGGGGGCGTATGATTGCTGAATCATCTCTCAATAAGAAATTCAAGTTTGAAATGTTGTAGAATAAAAATCACTTTTTCAATTTTTCATGGAGTTTGTCTGACATTAGTTTTTAAATTAATTAACTATTCAACTAATTTCAGTTTGATAAAACATTTTTATTGACGTATCCATTTGCTAAGAGAGATAGAAATATTAATAATTATTATAAACATTCATTTTTTATCCTCATATAAATCCTGATATCACCATATATGATCACATCAAATATCAAAAAATTTTCTCACGAAGTTGCACAGTAGGCCTTACTATCCGACTATTATAATATAATATAATAATTATAATATTATAATATAAAATATGTTATTAAAATTAGATATTCCTTATTATGATAAAAACATCTCTCAGCTAATCCTCATTATCAACCAGTACTTTAATCATAAATTTTTTAATAATTAAATTTACAACTTCATGACAAATGTAACAATATTTAACCTCGAGTTGACGTAAGATCATCGATATTCTAAAAGACGTGGGTCGTGTTTTTCACTTTAAATTCAGAATACCTAATAAGCATTGTTGACCTGAAAAAAGGTACGAATCGTTCAGCATGGTAGAGCTTTTTCCAAAATGAGAGTGCTCTATTCCAGCATAAAATGCCGGCTGTGAGCAGTTGGTTTACAAGTGAGAATACTTCGCCTGAAGAAAAAATTTTTAGCTATTTCAAGCTTGATCTAGAACTCCTGCATAGCGGTCCAACTAGACTGGATCGATTTCAGCGGAATTGAGAGAACTAGCTGCAACCTGTAGAACACTCATCGGCAACCAGTTCTTTTTCATTTTATTACTTCTACTTCGAGTGATTATCTGTAGCTGGTGGATATAAAAAACTGCCCTCTAAATTGTCTTGACTGGTAGCAGCTGGTATCCAGATATAAAACAAAGAGAAGAAATTACGGTAGTCAACATTATTCCCGCTTTACTGATACCATTTTCGCCTTTTTACATCGCAGTTGAAAATTCGCCGATAACCACTTGGTCATTATCGTCTTTCTTACGTTAGCGCTCAAGTGTGTCTCTATTTCAACGGTTTTACCTTTTTTTACATCTCTCCGAGCAGAGGTACTTTCTCGGCCCCGTTCAAACCCAATCGAGTGTAAGTAAGATTTCGACACTCTCACCAATATTACTCGACTTATTTTCTTAAAAAATATCGACACACACGCCAAATATGAATCCATCGGGACCATCTGGTGCCCAACGTTTCTGTTCCTCTACTCGTCATTTCGATTAGATAAGGTAAGTGAAAGATATAGACCAGTATAATCCTTGTTATTTTTTTCCTTTTTCAATATGTCTGACTGCTTTCGTGTATTTCCACTTGACTCATAACCTTTCACTCTAAAAGAAGAGTGGTAGAAGAGATAAATAAAAATAGCTGCCTTTGAAATATATAAAATCTTTTTATTTTTTTATTTTTAACTAGTGCTGGATGCACAACATGAAATAAAATTAAAAACATCAATTTATTTTGGGTATTTTTGTTGCTCAAATATTTTTTTATCATCTAGTATTTTAGTTGAATTGAAAAGCCACTACTGTCGTAAATGAAATTTTTTTACAGTGAAAAAAAAACTTCGTTCAAGAAAAAATATTCGTTTCAAAATTTCACTCTTAGTTTTGAGAGATTAAGTTCAAATCAATTCAAGAAATATACTTGACAATCAAGAAAATAAAAATCGAGGATAGAGAGCAAAATTTTTTCATTCAAGAATTTTGTGAATTAAATGAAGCATTTTACGATTTTTGAATGAGATAAACTATAAATCACCCAAAAATTTCTCTCTCAAAGATTAAGACACATGATAACTTTGTTTTAAGACATTAACCACTTTTTTCAAATATACCATCAGTCCTCCGATTTATGTAGTTTTTTATGTCATCAGAAGTAATTGTCAAATAGGTACTTATTAGAACGAAGACATTTATTCTTACTTCGACAATATAAAATTCTTAAAGAAAAACGAAATTATTCTCAATTTACGCAAATTATATTCTTCGATGTCGAATTTGATCGTGTATTAATCAAAGATAACATAATCTTCATCGAATATGTTGAATTATTTGAAACAAAAAGAAAGAGTTTGAAAACAAAAAATTCTTAAATCGAAACAGTCGGTTTTTTTTCAGAACAATTTTTTTTTGTTACTGCATAAGAAGAATAAACTCAAATATTAAGTAGTGGAAAGAATTTTGATGTATACAATTTGCATATTCTGTTTACCTAAGAAAAAATCCTAGATCTGCTCTTATCAAATAAGATGAAATTAAATCTGATACGATCAAAATTTAAGTATGTGTAAATCTGATTCAATCTTCTCAGCTCAATTTTAATTTGGACAGATCTGTAAAAAATGCAAAATTGTCCACATCTGATAATTTCGATCTGAACAGATCTAAACTTTTCTCTTGGGTTACCTACACAGAAAAAAAAAAAATATTCTTGAATCAAGTATATAATTTTGAAGAACTTAATCTTCTTGATTTGAGCAGAAAAATTTTTGAACTAATAAACTTTTCTTGATTTGAAGAAATTTTACTTGATTTAAGAATTTTTCGTCTTGATTTAAAAAAATCACCCTCTTCAAAATTATTTTCTTGGTTCAAGAATTTTTTTCTCGAATCAAGTTAATTTTTTTTCAGTGCAAATATTGGAAAAATATCTTAAAATATTACTTAATGAATCAATATAAATTGTTTCAATTATTGTTGAGTCATTCAAACAAAAAATTTTATTTATCTTTTTTTATAATTTATCTTACTTAAATTAAAAAAAAAATAAAAGTAATTTTTATTCTCCAGAAATGACATGAATTGAAGTAAAGTTGGTGAACAAAATATTTATTGGCTAAATTTTTTATCCGAATCTTTGCTGTCTTCTTAGCTTATATTTGTCTTCGATAGGCTAAAATGTCAACAATGATTTGTAGAGGTGTATCTTCTGGAGGTCATAAGAATTTATAGATGATTTTCTGTCTGGACAGATAACTTACAACATTTATGTTTCTGAGGGTTCTAAATGTGGTAGCATAGATGTATGTATTATAACATACATCTGTAAATGTATACGGAGTGAGTTGAACATGTACTACTCGATAGAGGACAATGATGCTTGGACGCTATCGATAACGTATGAGATATGTAGCAGTACACCAAGAACTTCTGAAAAATTTAGTGTCATATGTTTTGTAAGCTCATACTACACTATAAGTCTTTAATTCGAATATCAATTCCAATTTCTATTTCTATCAAAGTAATTAAAGTAATGAATTTTTAAGTAAAATCAAGTGAAGTTAAAAAAAAGTTATACAATTTTGAGTCAATCAATTAAGAAGCTTATATAATAATAAGATTTTTAAATAAACTATATCGATAACTTCCTTCAAAACATGATAATGCTAACACTGCAACTTTTCAAAAACATAATTAACTAATCCTTTTATTTCTTATTTCTTTACTCTCACAAATAAAATTATTTTTTATCCTCCCCATACTGTCAAAAATTGTTCTTACAAGAAATTAAACTGATAAGTGATTACTTTCATTATGATATGAATAATGCTTACCCACACAGAAAATATATATTTCTTCGACGTATGATGAACGTTCGCTTTACGTTTTTCAAATTACATATCATTAACGTCTATAATATGTATATTAAACGTATAGGGGAGGGGGGGGCGAAATGGGGTAGGGGTGGCAAAATGGGGTACCCCCAAAATTTTGTAAAAAAATTTTTTTTTTCCAAAATATATTTTAACGTCATTTCCTACAATTTTAGAGAAAAAAAAATTTTTTAATTAAAAAATTACATGCAGTAAAAAAATTTCCGTCAAATTTAACACAAATATTTGTGTTACTGACTGTTTTTACACAAACTAATGTTAATTCTACATTCAAGTGTGTTAAATCAACACATGAGAATGTAAAATTATACACACTATAGAGTGTAATTTGCTACATAAAAATTTTTACTCTTTACACATTGGCGAAAAATTTTTTACTGTGCAATAATTTTTATCGTCATTTTGCATCATAATATTTTTAACTTCCCGCTAAAAAAATCGAAGATTTTCAAAAATCAGGAAGTTATTGTTTTCACCCCGTTTTGCAAAAATCGAGTTTTCATCAAATCTCGACGTTTGAAGGTCACAGGAAGCTTCCCTGACTATTTTTACGATGATGTCCGTACGTCTGTGTGTGTGTGTGTGTGTGTGTGT
>CAJNRD030001122.1:6948255-6976506 GCA_905319865.3 Cotesia congregata
TCAATCGGCTCACGGGTTTCTGAGAAAATCATTTTTTTCTGAATTTCAGCTTTTTTCGATTTTCTCGAAAACGGTATTAGATGAAGAGCTGAAACTTGCAGTATCGAAGTATCTTATAAGTACCAACATACCCTGAAATTATAAGCCAGATATCTTTCTGGGGCCGATTCACTATACTTATCGGCCTATGGCCTTTATAAGAATTGAAAAAAATAAATTTTGTAAAACGTAAAAGTTTAAGGAAGTATGAGCGCTAGACAGGGTGGGGATAGGTATCGACTCTAACGCGGTAAGGGGAGAGCAGTAACCATATGATTTTTCTCAATACATAGATATACATTCAACATTGGCTAATGGCGTCATTAATTTTTTTTTTAATTAATACACTTTAATTAGTCGGGCAAGTGTCAATTTTTTAAAATTAAATTTATCACTAATATATTTACTTTGATCCATAAGTTATTTAAAAATATTCACCGACAGTTTTACGAGAAAAATACAGAAATGTATCAATGTTTGGAGGTTACCCCATAAGACCAATGTTAAATTGCTCAACTTCAAAGTTAATTATTTATTTTAATAATCGGGCAATCTCTTTCAAATTTTCGGAATTTGTTTAGACATATTTAAACTTCATATTAAAAAAAATCAAGCCTTTTATCAAAAGCTGTCTTGGTGCTCGTACTTCTTTAATAAAGGAAGTGAAAATTAATTTATAGTAGGTGTATTATATATCAATCGAAAGAGGATTTCTAAAAGATTATAAAAAAACATAAAAATAAATTTACCATTATTATAATATATATTAATATTATTATTACGTTATATTATTCGTCTTTTAAAAACTTTTAAACCAAGACAACGAGCTCAATTCAAAATAATCTTCTTAGATCAAAAATATTTCTCTTTTTATTCTAAGTACAAGGTTATTTAAAAAAAAATTTTTATCATTAATGTTAACCTCAAAAGGAGATTTTATTTTCACTAAAGAAAAATCTATGGTTTAGGTAGAGATCATTGTTACAAGTTGTTAAATTATATACTCGATAGTTCAAAGTTCTACACCGTGAAACTTCGAAACTGTAAATTCATAGCAAGCTCTTTTAATCCTCGGGAACCACTTTTAGACCAAAATTTATTCTAGCGCGTAAACAGTGGCAACAATATTCATTTGATATTGATGAATAATCACCACCCTTTGCACTCGGATGCAAATAACTCATTTACGCGTGATACTACGTGACCTATCGGTTTATTTCGTGAATATCTCACACCATAAATCGTCACTTCTTGATGATAGGCAATAATAGTTGTTAAGTTGCTGATAATTTTATCAAAAAAAGTTGAATAAAATAAATGGAGTTTACAAGATAACAAGGGTGTGACTTTACCTTAAGAACACTTGCTGAGGAAGTTCAACGAACCTCATCTGATTGATTTAAAGCAATGGAAAATAAAAAGCATCGAAAATCGGAAGTATGAAACTTTTAAAAGAGTTAGCGATACAAACAAAACAAAGGTATGGACAGACTAGCTTTAAGTCATGCCTTCCATTACCTAGAAAAGCCGGCTGTTTCTACTGGTTGAATCTAAGTTACGGTCGCGACCGGGAAGTATATGGGGCGTAAAGCCCGGAACACCGCAATAATGTAACTTTCTTAGTGTTCCTACGCTGCGGCAACCACGCGGAACTCCGGCAGGGTGTTGGGTCTGTATAAAGAGAGGGTATCCGCCAAACCACTGAATGCCAAGGGCGTCCAGTTAGTATAGGTCCTTTTCAGCCGACACTTTAATTGGGAAATTGGTCTAACTACCGGTTTTGCACTTCGTTCTAAGACTATAGGTTTCCTCACACTCTCCGAAATAAAGCAACTAAGCGCTTTGGTAGGTTTTGCCAGAAAATAAACGAGCTCATTCTCGGCAGCAATTAAGAGTAAAAACTTGTAAAATAAATTTATATAATTATCGAAAGAAAATTTTGATTTTTGAAGTTTTAATTTCAATTTCTGAACGAATATAAAAAAAACTTGAGTGCTAAAATTTCAACATATTTTTTATAAAAAGTCAAAAAAATTGATTTTTTTTATAATATTCGTGAAAAATATTTTGCTTAACAATAAAAAGAAAAAGTTTATTGAGAAAGGCCATACATTTTTTCGTACAATTTAATTAATACTCATCTTAAAATATTTATTTTTGACATTTAACATTTTATCTAAATTAGTGAATTTTGGAAATTCTTATTAGAGCTTCACATTCATAAATTCTTTTCACAAAAATTTTGCAATTTTTAATTATCAAATTTATTTATTGATACAAACATTGATTTTATGATTTCAAAATTTCTATAAAAATTGATAATAATTATTCTATACAAATTTAGTTAAATTTATTCTTAGATAATATCATAATCTAGAGTACTCTGCGAACAAGAACTTACAGATCTACCCTAGACTCTAGCGGCTGTTTGAGTACTATTATTCATCAGCACCCATGCAACCGAAGAAAATTCTTCAAAGTTGAAAGGTCTTAGTAGTTTAAATTAAAATTTTGTTTGAAAACTAAAAAACAGAAAGTTAATACTTTGAAATAATATTTTCTCATTTTAGAATTATATTAAACTGACGTACGACTTATAGTTATTTTAAACTTTTTTTACTACAACATTTCCATGAGCAATAAATGTTACTTTATTCGTATACATGTACCGATTTTATTATCCCTGGAATAGAAGATATCTGAAGTTTCATTAAAAAAAAAAAATAACTAAAACTATGATAACTACTATTTTATTGCAATAAAATAGAAAAAACGATCAAATTTTTCTTGCATATGATTGTGCTACAATATGTAAGTACATAAAGTATAGATGGGGACTGATATTATCGTAGTTATAACCATAAATGTATGTACCTGAATGTTTATCGAACATCCAAGTTCATTTAACCCGCGCGGTACGGCTTTTCTTTCATGTGAATTCATTGGTTTGATAAGCAATAAACAAAATAATATTTTCAATAATAATAACTATTATTATTTAGCCATAATTCATAGCTAAATTTGTCATTAAAGACAAATTTGAGAACTGGGGAAAGAAAGGATAGCAGGAAAGAGAGACTTTACTCACTGGGAATTTTTCAGTAACCGAAAAAATAATTCAGACAGCCTAGATCGGGACTCGAACCCAGGCCATTTGGTTAGGCCTCAATGGCTATACCGGTTAAGCTATCCGAGACATTGCCCGTAATTACTATTCAGTCATTTAATAATTTATAATATATTACTACTCAAAGGATATGTTTGTACATATACCAAACAAGAAAATTAAAAATTAAATAAGACAATTAAAATCGATGATGGAAAATATTTTATTAAACAGGTGACCAATAGAATTTACAAATCAATAAGCTCGGTTGTGGTAGAAAAAGAAAAAGCTAACCTTAAGGCCGTAATTATTAATTTATTTCTTATTGCTTTGAAGATACCGATAATTAAAAGTTATTCATTCATATCTTTTCCACAGAGAGAGACTAAAAGCTCGAGCGTAGTCAAAAGCCGGCAAGCGGCGCCACCAACGTTCCTTCGGAATTTAATGAACGTGTAGCAACGAACGACGATTACTTGGGGAATTCATCCGTTTCTCAGTTGCTCGTCTCTACTCTACAAATACAGTAGGATTAAGCTGAGAATTCTAGCACTTATTCTCATTTCCGCTTGGTTTCCTTTTTCTATTTGTTATATCAATTTGTCTAGTTCAAAATATTTTTTTGTCATTTTCAATTCTAGCTACAAAGTGATTCCAATAAATTGTATCTAATTTGTGCAAGATACGAGAGCATAATTATATATTTTAAAAAATAAGATTTTAACTCAATTGATTAAAAAATTATTGTAGTCAAAAAATTACTTGAAAAAAAATATTAATCTGCAAATTTTTCTCCTAGGATGTTTTCGAATAGATCAATCGGTTTTGTTCCAATTTACACTACATATTAAATGTGATCTTTAAAAGAATAGAATAAGTTCGTTTTTTGAATTGGTCAGTACGTTACTCTGAAAGTAACTTAAAAAAAAAATTTTTTTTCAATTTTACTTTTAATATTTCTCAAAATCTATCTAACCGAATCTGTCATAATTTAAAGTAAATTTAAATTAATAAAAATACTTCTATTGCTATCGCATATTCATTATCGTAAATCGTGAGTCAATATATCATCCAATCGATTGACAAAAAAATATACACTATTTTGCACCAAATCATGAAAAAGTTATAATCAATACACCAATTTTTTTTTCAATAAACTGAATAAATGAAAGGAGTGATCTTATAATAAGCGATTAATTACAAACGACTATCGAGAAAATTGTTTAAAAATACTAAAGTAACTAGGACATTATCCATCATTTCTTTCAATATTTTCACGTCTCTGCTATTTTATTTCTCTTTCACTTGTTTGGATAAAAAAAAGATTTAAGAGAAGCTTCTGAAATAGCAGCAGGGTAGAACATAACGCTTAAGTAGTAATGTCATGCTAAGATCAATTTTGTATTCCATGCGTCACTTTGTAGATTTGAGTTAAGCGCACAAGCTTTTAGAAATTCCAGCCATTATCATGAAGCTGTTTCCAATTGCAGACTCATTTTCTATTTTTTTTACTTGGGTATATCCTTTTTATTTGGATGAACGTATTTCAAAGACCTTAAAACATTCATTCTCCCTTGATTGTTTTTAATTGAATACATTCTTACATTAAAAAATATAAATACCGTGAAAAAATTCTTTGATATAACTTGATATTTTCAATTTTCCAGCCTGATATGATTCGATCTGTCACTTTTATGACCACATCAAGCTAATTGAACGTAAAATTTTGGTAAAATTAATGTATGAACGACATTTATTGTACGACGTTTGGTAATTCCTAACCTTATTACCCGAGTCAAAAAACAAATTCTAGTTTTAACCTCAAAAGCCTCAAATCCTTTGATGTTTTATTTGCCGCACAGAAAGTAACTCTACTTTAATACTCAAAATCCTCATTGAAGATTTTGAGGTCTTAATGTGAACCACCCGTTGATTTAGAGTCTTCACTACAACCTCAAAAGTCTCATTCAGTGAAAAGTTGTATTTTGGACTTAGAAAATTTTTGCTTCATCAAAAAAATTTAAGTTACATTTACAAATTAACATATAACATGAGAAATATGTCACAACTATATGTAAAAATAGTTATTAAAAAATCAAAAAAAATTTTCTAAAAGATCAGTGATAATTTTTTTATCTGACAGTATAGTTTTTGTAGCATTTGTTCGCATATTATGTCTGTTAGGTACAAATTAATGTGACGAAACACGGAATCTTGATTTTAGGCGAGAATTAAAGAACACCTACGCTCACGTTTAAGGAATGCAATTGTAACTAAGTCATTACCAATAAACTAACAGATAATAAATAATATCAATAAAAATCTAAATACATATTTGTTATTTTATTACGTAACGAATAATCAATTCTCAGTGACCAATGGACAAAATAATCCTTCAAGTTCGAAAAATTGAATTAGGTTCATTAACGTGCTGATACAACCGTAGATACTCAATAATTAAATAATTTTTTGAAGCAACTTACATAGTACATCAGGTAATTTAATTAATTTTTTTAAATGCTGTAAAACATTTGAAACGTTTGTTGAAACCAAATCCATGTAATGATTCATCAATGCAAATGCTTATTCAGATTTAAAATTTTTCAATCTGCTTTTTTTTCTCAATCACAATTAAGTTTTTAATAATTAGCGTTAATTTAAAAACTTTGGGATTCAGTCACATATCAGTATTATGAGAGTCCATCATGTCTTGAAATCGAATAGAGTTTTAAAAGTTTCATACTCTTAAAAGAAGATAGAAATGAGAATAATTAAATGACCTTATAAAAAAATGACTTCACATAAAAGGGTTATGACAGTCAGAACAAAAATAGATTTTTTTTGCATTTTTTCAGAGTATATATAATAATAATTCTGTATCGATTTAACAAATGTAAAAAATGAGATTGTTACATCATACAGTTTTGGAAATATTTAATTTTAAAGTTAGAATTTTTTGAGTTATACATTGCACTGTAGGAGAAAAGAATAAAATTTTCTAGTACTTGAGTATAACTCAAAAACTTTACGTAATACTTCCATAAAAACTAAACTAACACTAAACGAAAACTATTAATTTGTTTGAAAAAAGGTTTCATTTATGGTGACCATATAAATTTTTAAACATTATTAAAAAATGAGTACAATATTCGAAAATAGTCATGAGTAAAAATGTATAAGGAATAGTAATGTAATTAATATTTTCTTTATCTATCTTCTTATCACAAAAATTTGTAAACTTAATTAACATAATTTTTAGTTAATTTAAGTGAAGCTATTTTTTGTTTACTGATAGTAAAAACAGTAATAATTGATACTTATCTCTAAAAACATTCATTATCAACGATAATAAAACAAATAGTTTGAAAAGACTCCTCGAGATAAAAAATGCATGGTTGGAAAACAGCATTATTTCTTTCCAGCATATAGTAGGTTTCAAATCCGAACGAAAGCCTCAAAATCCTCATTGAGGAATATGAGGATCAAATGAGAATTCCAATATCTTTAAAGTATGTACAGTTATCATCAGAACAACTACACTGAAAAAAAAGTTTTTTTCCACCCAGAATACAAAGTATTTTTATGCAAGTTTTTTTATATCCAATATACGTTTTCTTGATATAAAAAAACTGGTATTTTTCTCCTGAGAATACCTAATTTTTTCTGGAGCTAAAACTTTATACTGCGTTACCATAGCAACCGCAGCGGTGGCGCCGCCAATTCTCTGACTTCCCTCCAATTTCACAGTCCTGGCGTGTTTGTTTAGATCATAGGAAAGTTGTATATACTAATTTATTGTTTATTTTTATTAATTTTCACATGTGGAATTTTTTAATTAAATTTTTTTTTGTAATAATTTAATTGCAATAAAATTCTAAAAAAATTTTTAATGTCTGTCAACTTCAGTGTCATTCTTAAATTTAATTATTATAATTGAAATTAATTACTAAAATGTTATATGACAACTTGTACCACTGCCAAAAAATTTTACACCTCGATCACTTTTAATTTATTTTATCAGATAAAACCATTTGTTTATTTAAAAAATGCAGGGAGGATTTAAAAAACAATAGTGCCATATTCATTGAAAATTTTTAATAGTAAAATTATTGAAGAATATTGTGAGGGTTTTGAGGTTCAAACGTGAATTCTGAAGTTCTATTTTTACCCTCAAAGTTGTAAAACCGTCCGTAAGTAGGATTTTGAGGTTCAAATCGTGACTACTTTCCATATTGAAATCTATCTTGAAATTTCAAATTTGCCCTCAAAAACCTCACTGAGGATTTTGAGGCTCAAATTGGAATTTATATTTTGACTCGGGTACAGTTTTTAAATAATTATTCACAAAAAATAGTGGAAAAAAAAACCATTACTAAACGCAAAAAAACAATAGAGTGAGTATTTATTTTTTACTATTTGAATATATAAAATAACAGCAAAATAAAGTTTCTTTTACTAAAACTTCTACAAAATTTACCAGAGTCTCCAGCAAAAATAAATCTAAATATTAACGGTATTATCCGCCGGATTTGAGACCGCGCTGCAATGATTAACTTCTCAGCTGTCTAAAAAATAACACATGTCAGTCATTAGTTGTTGTTGAGTTTCAGTTAATTGCAACAAAGTTTCATTCAATTATCATTTGAATGAAATTGAATGCAATTCCCTTGTAAATTAAAAATTTTTCTGGAAACACTTAAAGAACATTCAAGAATTATTATGTAACTTTGTGTGTTTCATAATGTTTCCAGAGTAGATTTGTGCTCCGTTTCCAGAATAGACCCAGAGTCAATCTATAATGTTGAGATAGAATAATCAAAATGCAACCGCGATTGTTCTAGAGTATTCCCAAAGTATTTTCAAATCAGAAATTGAATGGTTAAATCGTCTTTACAGAAAGGTACCAAAATATTTCTCGACTGGTTTCAAATATGTTTCAAAGTGTTTACAGAGTGGGGCCAGACTGAATTTATACTTTATCTTGAATGGACCCAGTGTGTTTTCTTGAATTATGCATAGCATTTCCGATGAAAAAAGATTTCGTCTTATCATATATAATCATACATAATCGTCTATATATGATCAGATCCACAATACTAATTAGCAAATATTATTTGTGAAAATGTACTATAATGACATTCGTAATTTGTTGTTACTATTGTGTATATGTTATAAGGAAAAACAACTTTAATAAATAAATTAAATTAAAGAAATCTAGAAAACGGTTAACCCTGCAGGCCATCCTAGGGACTTTCTGTTATGGACGAGTTCAAAACGCTCGAGAAATTATCTGTTCCGAACATTTGAGTTCTTCGAGCTCTTCGAATTTTGATGCAGTTTGCGGCAATCAACGCAGTTTTTTAAGGAGTTCACATACACACAAACAAACATACGAAGAGACATTCTCGTAGGGAGAGTCAGAATAGCTACCTAAGACCTCAAAACGTGGAGATCTGATGAGAACTCGATTTTTGAAAACCAGGGTGAAACCAATAACTTCCTGATTTTTTGAAAATCATTGATTTTCATCGCAGGAAGTTAGCAAATAAAAATTAATTTTTATTTCAGAACTTCACTCCCTCGTAAGGTGACGATTTAGCAGTCATGTGCCCCCTTCCGGAAATTTTGAGCACTACCTTTGATCAAAAAATTATACATGAGCATATATCAAAAAAATTTTTCATGGGTTCTTAGATTAAAACTGATTATTCGTTAATTTAACTCCAAAAGTCAACAAAATTAACAGAATTATTCCAGATGGAAGTTAAACCTCCAGACGATTTCTTGAAAACCGGCATTAAGGTTGGAAAAGCACCGGAACTAGCGATATCCGAGAATAAATGTCTGCTATATCGCTGAAGGTTGGTGGTGTGCCTATGTCACATGCATACGGTTATATAATATGTATTGTACTCGTTAACCGGTTGGGAACGCGTCGTTGAATTTTCCAGGTGGTGTATATGCCGGCACAACGGCACTTCCGGTTGCTATCCAACTCTCTTCATATATACTTCTCGGTAACCACTAAACTCTGGGGCTTTTCCTGAGGCAATACGGCACTTTCTCAACTTGCCGTAACAAAACTTCAACACCGGGCTTTGGCAGTTTAAAAGTTTATCCATATGCATTAACAACGTATACAGAGATTTACGAACATTGGTTTGACGTTTACTTTGTCTCAGGATATAGGTTATTAACAATCATTTCATATGTTGCTGACGAACTTTATCATAAGTGTGGTTAGAAAGTCGTCTTTGTTTTTATATCATCTTGGGTAAAATTTGAACGTAACTACTAATTAACTAACTGTGAACTTATTAATTTTCATAGTTAATTGAAATTAATAGACATTTGATAATTTTGTATAAATTAAAGAAAAAACTGAAAATGCAATTTTTTAGCAATATTTCTCTTTTTCGTTTTTTAAATAAATGTGTACAATTCATTTTTTAAAGAAATGTGTACGTTATTTGAAATAAATGAAACGAAAATTAGTTTAGCCTATTGAACTGAAAACCAATGTCAGATATGCTCTTTAAAAAATTAATTTAAGAAAATAGATAATTTTTATTTTACAACTTTAAACTCATCTCTCTTGTAAAGAGACAATTCAGCGATCATAGCTCTCTGTCGGAAATTTTGAACACTATTATTAGTCGGAAAATTATATGTGGACATATATGACCACACAGATAGAAAGGTTAACTCGACTCAAAAGAAAAATTTTATCATAAAGAAAATAGTAAATTTCTTGAATCAAGAGAAAAAAATTTGAGCTAAGATAAAATTCTTGGTAAAAAAAATTTTTTTGGCTCAAGACTATTTTTTTTGTCCCAAGAAATTTATTTTTCCTTAGAGTAGTCGTAATTCAAGAATTTTTAACTTGAGTCAAGCTAACGTTCGGTCACATCAAAACAATTTCTTATTTCTTAGTATAACCTTCAAGTCCTTTAACGACTGAAAAATTGTAAAATTTTAGATTTTTACGCTGTCTTTTTTACTGGGAATTTGTTTTTTCGATTTTATATCATTTTTTCTGTACTTTTTAAGAATATAAAAATCGTGAAATGAAAAATGTTTAATCTCTTTAATTCTTTAAATCCAAAATGAGCATAATTGAAAGTCAATAAATAAATTACTAGTTCACGTAATAACAAAAAGTAATTACATACTATACAAAGAATTCTATTCTATTAAAATAGTTCAAAAGTTTTCATCGACTTCTACCACTCTTGTAAACTTTATTGCATTTTGATAATAAACATTCAATCATCGTAGAACATTGACAGTATGTAAAAATTTATTCTTCTATACAATAACGAATTATTGTACCGAAAAGTTGGTTATAAAAGCGGAAATAATTTCCAAAACTGAAAGTAAATCCCAAGAATATTTAAAGTAACAAAAACACGGTTTACGTCTGACTGAAAGGCATTTTATCTACTGCAGACGGTATTCGAGTTTTCTTTAGAGCGTATATTTAAGATTTACCCTCATCTAGGATATATTTCGAGCGGGACTCCCTTCAATGAGATAAGTTGGGAAGCCATCAGCTAACCGGACGTATAAAAGACGCCTCGGATGTATAAAGTTGTTTTCATTCACTTCGGCGCCAACTAATGGCAACATCAAATGACGCAAGATGAGCCTCGACGTACTAATTAAGATCCCCATAAAGCTCTTTGTGAGGGTATATACGCCCCAGAATTTTTACGAGGATCTGTCCGTATTAATAAATGAACTTTAAAACTACCTGCACCGTATACATTTTGATTTTAGTAACGTCCCATCAAAATAACTAACCAACTATCCATCCCGGCTTTTTTAATTAACATGTTTCATTAAACCAAAGTAATACCGAGTAATTATCAATTAACGCTATAGTTAATTTGTATTTTTTAATTAAATATTTTAATTAAATAACTTTTTAAACCATGTTTATTTTTTAATTTAACAGCAGAGGAAATTCAATTCCCAATTCTCACTAGTATCAATTTATTGAGTTGACAATCTTGGCTTGAGCTTGACTTTCGATTTAGCACGCTTCTTTTCAGATTGACAATACTTCTTACTTTGGTATATATTAGTGCTAGTATTAGTACCAGTAAATGTATACCTATCTGTCTGTATATAGTGGTAGTTCCACCGCCGAATCAGCGATTGATTGTTTTCGTCGTCTTGGCCCTTTCTACTGGCTTTAATTGAAAATGAAATCTTAAGAGCCAGTGGGTAAGGCTGAAAAGCTATGGAAGCGAAACAAAGGTGTCTCATTCTCTCTTGTCTGCGAATGATGAATTCGTTCCTCAGGGCTTACTCAAATTATTTTTATCTCTCGACTCCAGGACACCACGACCAATGAAATCCCACCGGATTGCTTAGCGCAGGCCACAAAAGTAAGAGACTCGCGCTCTAAAGATCCACTAAGCATTTCCACTCAACAATATCTTGCTATTACATTCCATCTTGAATCAGCCATTTTTTTGTTTTGGAAAATTTATAAATTTTAAATGAATTGAGCTTTTTTTAGAATGTCAAAAAAATATTTTTAGATGCTAAATTTGACAAAGAAAGAAATTTTTATTGAAAAAGTACTAAATTTCGTAGGCCTGAATTTGATAGATCTAAATTTTAATCATAATTTAAGCTTTTAATATTGATATTAACCCCTGACAGGCAAACATCTAAACCGTATTTCTCTAACAGCAATGAGGGTAAAAGGAGCCAATACAATTTAGTTTCAAGTATCTAATAAAAGTAAAGAAATTTTTTTGTTTTTAAATTGAAGCTCGAATAATTCTGCATAAGATAGATATAATTTTGAAATAATTTAATAATATAAAAATAACATTTATCATGAACCAAGTCTATAAAATTTCAATGAAGTGAAATTTCAAGGGTAAGTACTTTTTACCCACTTTGCCTCTTAAGGGTTACGGTTTGCTTAAATTTATCTTCCTATTTTCCATTTAAATAACACGTGAATAAATTATTTTTATTTTTGAATTTTTTTAACTTTGTAATTTTGACAGAATTGGAATAATTATCGAATATATGTATTAATAATAAAAAATATAATTTAATTATTATGGCGTTGTTGGAAGAAATTTGAAATTTTTAATCACTAGGGTGGAACTACCGGTTTGGGATAATTTTTAGGGCTAGTTTTGGACACTTTGAAATTCAATGATTGTGCAGAAAATTGTAATGATAAAATAATATTTTCATAGAATTTTTAAACGCTTACATTCATACAAATAGAATTTATGATACTATTACATTTATAAATTATTTTTTATAATAAATTGGATATTAAATGTCCAAAAACAGTATACTGTCCATAAACGGTGCTTCTACCCCACACGGAAAGAAAAATATGGAAATCATTCCTATAATTTTAATGAAATGTTTTTCTATACCATTTTAGGAGCGATTACTTAAATTATGGGAATTGTACTCATAATTTTTGGGAATTGTTACTATAATTATCGGCATGATTCCCATAATATATAGGAATGGTTCCTATAATATATAGGAATAGTTTCTATAATATTATAGGAACCATTCCTATAATATTACGGGAACCATTCCCATAATATTATACTCATGATGTCTAATAATATTGAGATATTTATCATTCAACTCAAGTTATTTGTGACTTCGATGACCATTTTGAAGCATTTGAAATTATTAGTAATTTCGATAATTTCACTTGCTTCCCAATAACATCATTTGAAATATGTAAAATAAGTAATATTGTTCATATAAATAATAAAAGTTACATACCCAAAGTTGGATTTAATAAATATTCAACGTATGTATTGTAAATAAATAATTTGTTTTAAAAATAAAATGAAATTGTAAAAATAAACAATGAATTTCCATATCTACTTTGCTGCTCTAATTGTATAGTGAGAAAATATCCGTTTTATTAGAGAAACTTTAGAATTGCTACAATATTTTTCAATATTATCTAACACAATAATAACTGAGTTGGAATAAACATTTTAAGATTAACTATACACGTGAATAAAAATTATGAAGAAGAAATTTTTTCAATCTAGTGAAAGATCAATTTCTATTTACAAAAAAAATTTATTAGCAAAAAATATATAATAATTACTTTATATTTTTGATGTGATTGCTTCATTATTATGAAACCATAGCCATTTTTCTATTATTATGTGCGTCATTCCCATAATATTACAGAAAACATTCTTATAATATTATAAGAACCATTCCTTTAATAATATAGGGACCATTTCTACAATATTATAGGAACCATTCCCATAATATATTGAAGCAATTCCATTATTGCATAGGAATGTTTCCAATAAATTATGGGTATGGTTCCCATAATGAGCATAGGATTGATATTGATAAAATTTCTCTCCGTACACTATGTTCAAACATTGATATCTTGAGAAGGGGCATTCTGAAGATATTTTTGCAAAATACTTTTTGTATAGAGCGTAAAATTTCCTTCAAAATTGATTATTCAAATGTTTCTGACAGCTAACTGGCGCTCTAAAGTTCTAGAAATTAAGAAAAAAAAGTATCAAAATGAAAATAAAATTTCGTTTTTATTCTAAACACACCATTATGGACACTTATGGATACTTAGTAAACAAAGAGTCATTAAGAAAATCTGAAAATTTTCAAAATTTATATTTTAATGAAATAACAAAAGATAAAAAATTTTCAGTCAAATTAAATGGGGTCGATTTAATATAGAATGCCCGAGTTACACTGATCTTATTGTAACTCTTGTTGTTTAGGTTATTACTTAACAATGCGACTATTATTCTCTATAATCATAGTACAGTTAAAGTCGCTGACTCTTCACATATAGGAATCATTGTATACAACAATGTTTTATTTGGCAACATTTTCAGCGGTTTTGTAAGTGTATATTGTAGCTGCATATAAATAGAGTGAATTCATATTTTTATCATGTCCAGTAAAACTTGTTCGAAATGACCTTGTTTTATAATTTGTATTCATGCATATCCGGATAGCACGTAAAAACCGTAGTGAATAATTTCAAAGAAAAAAGTAAATTCCGAAATGAAAATGAAAATAAAAAAGGTGGAAAGAAATTCGAGGTTGAGAAGAAACAGTCGTGGGATAGAGCCAAAAGCGTGGACCACCTAAAAAGCACCAGCGAAACAAGAAACAATAGTTCGCCGACAGCGCAGGGCGGACTATGGGATTGCCGTGTCAGCAGGATCTGGTTGCTTGCTTTCATTCTCTCTATCTCTCATTTGGCAACGTACGGATGCTACCGTTCGTAATGGTTTAAAGCAGGAACAATAGTCGAGATAGAGAAAGAGGAAAATCATGAAGAAGGAAAAGCGAATTGCACGACAGACAGAAAATTGTGCGGAGTTCGAGTGCTCGTTAACGAGTCGAACAAGGCCAGGTTGGCTCGCGAAGCGCGATTGAGGCTAAGTAAGCGATGTCAGAGTCTTCAAACGGCCTCGTAAAATCCTCTTCAAGGAAATACTTCGTACCGAACGAGCTAGCACCAATAGCCTTATTGCGTTGTTCATAGATGTGAATATGCTCGTCCCAGCTTAACGAGATGACAATAAATAGGATATACCGGAATAAAGTTGAGTATTGTATAAACTCTGTCACGCCCTCGATTATTTTATTGCTGCTCTTCTCTATTTTAGAATCAAGAAATACGTGTCATTGTGTTCAGCAAACCGAATGAAAGCTCTTGCATAATATATGGATGTTTGAAAGATTAGTTCAGTACAAAATTCAATGCAAAGTCCCATTACTGTCTTTGAAAATAACAGCGCTTAAATTAAGTATAGATATTATATGTAGACAATTCAAAAAATTTGTATATTAATTTTAGATTCAAATATTTTGCTGTATTTTCATCACAGATAAGAATAATACAGCGCAACTGCACCATTGAACAAACGACAGCGCCCATGCCTGGCTTAAGAAGATCCAAGTACCCTCCTAGTGTAAAGAATATCTATAAAAAAATAATACGTAGAAATCCTTTTGTTATGCATCTCAAAATTAATTTTTAAATTAATTGATAACATTTTTGAGGAAAGTTCCGAAAAATTTACTCATTAAATAATTATTAACATTTAACTGATTAATAAAAAATACAGCACTCTGAGTTACCGGTATACATTTGACAACACCGCAAGAGTTCCCTAACCTTAAAACTGTCTAACTAAAATGACTAAGATCTTCTAGAATTTAAAAAACCGCGGATACTTATGCGCCGAGTAACTGCGCAAGCGGTGTTGCCAAGTCAAATACAAGACTTTAAAGAACGGAAGTTCCTTTTTTATTGTTTTAATCGAAAGCTTATTATTTTTTTAATCAAATTCAATGAAAATAAAAATTTTTTTAAATCGTTAATTGCATTTAATTCTTAACTAAATACACGGCTGGTGGAATCTCCATTTCCCTACTTATAAAAATTACAATTTTCAAACCTAGTTATTTGATTAAATATCCCGGAAACCTACTGTTTTTTAATTTTTTTATTAATTACTAGCAGTTCGCCCCGGCTTCGCACGGGTATTTAACAAAAATTGAATTTACGCACATTGAATTTACAAATTTTCAGAAAGTTTTAAAAATTTGACTACTTCGCGTGGATCTCCTTAAGGCTAATCTCTATTTATGTATGTTTAGATCTACCAAAGACCAGTCAATTTTAGTGGTAATTTTCTACGTAAACTTTTTTTCAGTTTTTTTTTTTCAAAGGAGCAATATAAGATGATTTTTTAGAAAATATAAGATGGATAAGATCAATTATTCAATTTTGATAGTTGACTAAGTAATCCTATTTTAAAAGGATTTAGTGACCATTTGCCATTAGCCTGAAACTCAAGAAATTTACTAAATTAGCACTAAAAACTTGTAATTACAAAATGTTATTTTCAGTATTTCCAAAAAAAAAAAAATCTTCTATTTTTTACTAATTTTTTCGGCCGAAATGGTTAAATAATTTTTGAAATTTATAAATAAATGATTTTCATTTTATGCAAAAGAATGGAATAAAAAATTGGTATAAATCTCTATAACTTCAATTTTTATTTCTTTTTTTTTCAGTACTTCCGTAATTATTAATAGTTTAAATTATAAAAATACCCACTACAATAAAATCCCAAACAAGGGAAACTTATGTTCTTATTATACTTGTTTGAATATATGCTCTTTACAGGAAAATTTCCATCTTAGCAATTTAAAGTTATTTAGGAAAAGTGTTGTTCTGGCTCGTGCACTATGTGGGTCACTGAGGGCTTAATGCTGTCGAGGATAAGCCTCATGAAGCACGAGTACCTACCAGGATGATGCCACTAACTCCTTTATGGAAATGGAAGCTTATGCATGAATTGTGACAATGTAAGAACGGCAGTGAAGCGACAAGGTGCAGGGAGGATCAAGAAGTGGAGACGAACAATTCTAGAGATCTCTCTTATCTTTGATATTCTTTCATTAAACAAAGGCCGGATATGAAGTTTATGTAAACTATTTTGTTAATTTCTAAAATTTAAAAATGTATTGTATTTTTCTTGGCCGAAAACGACTCTATTTATTTACTGCTGAAGCTTTAATAGAGGTGATATTCCGGATTGGGATAAGAGCCAAGTATTTGACCCACAATCTCGGAAATTGAGATGATAGAGTCAGCCCACTTGCAATAAACGAGATTTCTTATTTATGTCAACAGGAACTGCACAATTTTCGAGTGAGTTAATTATTTTGTTCTCAAGTGGAATCCTTTGAATTTAAAAATATTTTTACCGATGCAATTATCATCAAAAGCTTATTTTTATTACAGAATTATATCAAACCTGCCTTTTACATTATTAATATACTTCAACTTCATTCAAGTAGATAGAAATGTGTAGCAATATCGACAAATCTAATTGTAATCTTAGTTGGTTTCGTCCCGTAAAGAATATAAAAAAACGAGTTACTTTCATTTTATAATTATAACGAAATTCGGTTATAACCATAGGTATACCAATAGTATATTACATACCTAGGCCAGTAAAATAAGAAAAGTCTCAGATCACATGTAATTGTTGGCCGAGGCGAAGCCGAGGTTGACAAACATGTGATCTGAGGCTTTACTTTTTACTGGTCAAGGTGTGTATACTATTTTTCTGCTCGACGTAGCCGGAATGTGGCAACTTTGTTTAGTGCAGCGGCCAGAAAGTTGCCACTTTCCGGCCGGAGGGCAGAAAAGACAATTTAATCACACTATAATATTTTGTTTATTCATAGTAATGTTTCATAAAAATTTTAAAGAGTCAGAAATTACAGATTTCGGTCCGATTTTGAAAATACGAGTTTTCATCAGATCTCCACAATTTAAGGTCCTTAGAAGCCGTTGCGACTATTTCGAGCTGGACGTCCGACCGCGCGCGCGCGCGTGTGTGTGTGTGTGTGTGTGTGTGTGTGTGTAAGAAAAAACTTATGTTTACTGCAGTGAAAGTATAGATAAAATTAAGAACAGCGCCACCGTGTCATAAAATAGAACTAAAAAATTTTGAAAATCAAAATGTGATCGCAAATTTGAATTTTAGTTAATTGACATTATGATTTCATAGTAATTATGAATTATAATTTATCTTTATTAGCTAAATATAAAATGGCATTTCTAAAACTAACGATTTGCTAACTTTTCAGCGTTTATTGTAAATAGTATAAGTAGAGTTGTAAAATTAGGCTGTAGCTTATCTTTTTTTTAGTTTTATGATCACTGTCGAGTTTTCACTTTTGTAACTAGGGGTTTAGGGTATCATAAATTATAAGATTTAAGTAAGTACGTCGAACATACTGTTGCAGATGTTTTGACAGATAGGTTAGATTGTTGTAAGTGAGTAAAATTGTAAGAGTGATTTTTAAAAGTATTTTGGAAATGCGTGGGAACTTTAAGTTTAAGTTATTTTTGCGCAGTGTAAAAGTATGACTAAGTGGGGTGACAGGCCCAAGTAGTAGGTAGAGTAATTAAGAAAAAGGATTTGAGAAGACAGCCCTGAAGAACTATTCCTTGTAGACATACCTCTGTATTTTCTTCTAATAAACATAACACTTAAATTACCTAACCTGTGATTTCCTTTTTAGATATTAACAACATCAATATCCTATCCAGTATTTCCGATACTACATATATAATGTAAGATTAAAAAATTCCAATTTAAAAGAAAATTTGGTATCAATTATTGTTAACATTCAACTTTTAAGCTCAACAACTAAAAAACTGTTGGTCGCAGAGTGTTTGTTCAAAGGAACTTTTTTTTAGCAAATTTAATTTCCTACGAAAACAGTATTTTTATTTTTTCTAAAAAAAGTTTTTTAATATCGAAAAATAGAGTTTAAATCGAAAAAAAATTTTCCCTGTGTTATTGATATGGGAAATCGAATTTTTCAATGAGTAAAGCTTATAATTAACAGAATTTTTTTTTTCTTGACAGTAATATTTTTTTTTTATCTATAAATTATCAGATTTTCAGGTAGTACCGAAAAAAAATATCGCCTAAAAATAAAACACCCTAATGTATGTATGTATGCATGCAAATAAAATATTGTCGTACGATATCTTGAGAACGAATCAACCAATCAAAATGAACAACACGGCGTTCGAAAGTGTTCATTGAGACTTCGAGCTGAATAGATTTTATAATCAATCGATCTAGCCGTTTCAAAGATATTCAAAAAATAAAAATAAAAAAACAATTTTTATCAAGTTTTTTCTAAATAACTTTCAAAATATTTTACTAATCAACTCCAGTTTTCGAAAATACTTTTTTTAACTTAAAAAACTGCGTTGAATGCCGCCAAGTAAGTCAAAATCGAATGACGCATTCGAAGTTGTAGCCATTCAAAAACTTCTAAATTATCGTTTTTTTTATATAACTTTTAAACTCTTCGATCCATCGATTCAAGACTTCACAAACAATTTTCGTAATTGAAAAACTGCATCGAATGACGCCAAAGAAATCAAATTCGAACGAGGTGTTCAAAAGTGATAGCCATTTAAAAATTTCTAATTAATTATTTATTTTTTATGTAACTTTTGAATTTTTGAGCTCAAAAATAAACTAGTAGGGAGATTTTCGAGTGTTTCAAGCTCGAAAAAAACGGGAAGCTCCAGGGATGGTATTGGGGTGGCCTGCCGGTCAACCGTTTTTCAGATTTTTTGATAGATTTTTCAAATCTAAACTTTTGCCACAAATTGATTGATTTGTTCAAAAAATACATTCCTTAGATAAAAGATAGAAACAATAAATATTATTAGTTTTTCATGAGCCACATTTTGGTATGTTAATTTACCATAATAAGTCCTTATTTGACACTTTTTCCACTTCAATATAAAATTTGTTTAAAAACTTTATTATAATATAGATCCAAGTATTCTTAAATAAGAGACCAAATACTATTGACGAAATATTTTTTCTATCGCACAAAAATTTCAAAAAAAAAAATATTTTTTCATCAATTTATTTTCAACTTTTAAAAATTTTAATGAAAATTACTCTTTAATTTTCTATAAATTACTATTTTTATAATAGCTATTACGAGCCTTTCAAATATCATAAATTTTTTATCTCTTAATATTTGATTTAAAAATATTTAATCTCAATACTATCGGATTTTGCAAATATTATGAGCAACAATGAAAACATAGATAACCATTGACAGTATTCGTCATATCAAGATATTCACAGATATTACCATCAAACAATATAAAAATTTTCTACTTCGATAAACTTTATTTTTAACTATCTTGAGCATTGATCCATAAAATTTATAATTTAACTAAAAATCTGAATTTCACAAACTAAAAGAACGTAAAAAATTAATATCTTAACATCTGTAATTTTTGGCATTTGCAGGAGACATCTATTAAATTAAATACATCTTATTAAGTCGTTGTTCAATAAAATATGCGCATATATATTATTTAATTATCATCGTGATATTTTTTTTTCATCTGTATATGACAGTAATAATATTATATATTATATTATATAGTAATTTTTTTATTTATCAAAAAATAATTCAAGTAACTCAAGCAAAAGGGCAAGAACACAAAAAGCCTTCAAGCATTATGCTAATCGTTTAAAGACACGTGTTTGTAATGGCTTATTTTTACGTGACCCAAACGTTGATGCAACCAGTAGAAAAAAAATACCTTACAAGATCTACCTTACTCTTTGCCTGCTGGTTGGGTTGATGGTCTTAAATTTAAATTGCTGATTAGAGGCGACATCCTGCTGATATCAAGCCAACTTCGACACTTTTGTGTCTTTAATTTGAGGGGCAAACTTTTAAGATTGAGCTAAGGTGAATAAATTTATATTATACCAACCAGCCTCGATTCTATTTACAAAGGCAATAAGGAAACGCAATAAGCAATAACTATAGCTCAGTATAATTATTAATGTGATGTATTTTTTAGAATATGGTATTAAAAATTCTGCTATGTCATTCGTTGGCTCTTTTATTTATTCCCATTTTTCAGCAACGAGAGTTTAAAAATGCAATTTATTATCGGTATTAAAAACTTTGAAATTTAAAAAATTTATAATTAAAGTCTTTTTTGTTTTGATCTCTTGAAATCTTGAAAGTTCATTTTTCTTATTTAAACAAATAAATTTTAAATACTCAAAATCAACTTATGGATTATTTAATTTCTAGTTTTACTATACGTGGATTTTGATAAAAAATTTTGATCAACGAAAATATAAAAAATGGTTTGATACTAACAATTTTAATCGTGCACCTCAATTTTAATCAATACAAAATTAAGGATCATATTTTTGATGCCGATACTAACGTGACTTTTAAGTAAATTATCAATTTGAAATCATAAAGTAGTTTCCACGTTAAAATCTTTATTGAGCTTTTTCTTATCGCTGATGGATTATTCTGACACTTTGTAAATGTAAAAAAGTATACTTACAGTTGGATATGAAGCTGAATCAATGAAAAAAAATTTTTATATTGCCTCACTGTACATGTACAATTTTCGTAGTTGTTTTTTTTTTATTTTTCTTTACTTTAACATACTTTTCTGACGTATAGAAGGTCGGAGAAAGTATTCCGTTGGATATCTTTGTGAAATATTTTGTCCTATTATTCAAACTTGAACGATTAGTCACCTCTCTGCTACTATGTAATGCTCTGAAATCAAACTTTGAAGTAGGAGTTGCATAAAAAATTTATAGGTCATTGAATGCTATAATATCTATAGATATTGTCAATAGCTATCTAACATAAGTTAAGTAAAGTGATAAAAATAAAAAAAAAAAAACTATAAATGACCTATCAAACAAATTCGTCGGCAGTTAGTCGAATAAGCGTAAGAGTATTAAGTGGAATTTAAGCAAATGGGAGAAGTGCCAGGTATGCTATAGTACGTACTACGCGAGCTGGAATATCAAAGTTTAAGCGGACGAGTTGTCCATTAAGAGGTAGCGACGATTTTAAAGTAGCGATAGTATCGCCCGGTAATTACGTTGGTATAACTTTGCTTGCAGTACCAGTAAAGTAAAGCTAACAAGAAAGAAAGAAAGAGTTCAGGGAGTTGGTGGCTAGAGCGAGAATGAAGTTGAAAAAGAAGAAGGAATAGAAAGGGCACAGGGGTGCAATTAAGGCGCAAGAGGTATAAATATTTCGGTACAAGACGGAGCGTGCTGAGGAAGAAAAAAAACAAATACGGGGAATAAGGTGAAGAGTTTACAGAGCGAGTTAAGTTTCCAACAGAAGGCGAATAAGGATTACGAACCATCAGATATCATGAAAATATATACGAGCAATGTTATTTCCGTTTAAGTATTACTTTCTAACATAATACTGCTTCTTTTTTCTTTAAATAGTATATCAACAAAACTTTTCGTAATCCTGTTTCTGCTATTATAATATACTTTTAATTAAAGGCAACTTCAGATGTAGAACACTAACTAAAGAAGCTAAGATAAATTACACCGCTGAAAATCTTAATTTTAAGTGAGAAAAGTTATTTTGATGACTGTTTGATTATTTCATTTATCATCAATCCCTTCATTTCTTGGAGCATGATAGTTAGCCGATCTCTAAAACGCTGCTAAAGTTTAAGGGTTACCTTTTTCTAGGAACTTCTCGCAAAAGTACCTTAACTTTCAGCTATAACTTTGAAATGAATTCCGTAGGTAATAATTAACGATCCGCATAGAAAAAAAAATATCCCTCTCAACGCAATACTGTATTGCTATAATAGCTATTCACACTTAGCCATTTGTTTGATTGTTCATTATCCTTAAGAAAATTTGTTCAAAAACAGAAAATTTTGAGCCAATTTCTGAAGCTCGCTGAACTTTATGAAAGTTCAAAGTATTTATATTATTTTTTTCTTAGCATTATTCAAAAGTTTGGAAAATCCAAATGAACATGCCTTAAGCGCTCATATCATACACAAATAATTTAGATTGAATGTTTAGATTACGATTTGTTAACTTTTTCATAAAGACTTCTATACTTTTTTATTCGTTTTTTTTTTTAATTTTCTCGCGAGTGGTGTTATCTCCTCTGTAGGCCGAGCTAAAAAAAAATCTTAACAGATGATAAAACAGTTAGTAATTATACCATCATGTATGTATAGTTCCTGCTTGTTTATAGTTATTTCAATCCTATTTTATGAAAAATAATAAATATGGCTGCCGAAATCGCAGAAAAAGTCAGCGAACTGACAGTCGAAATAAATTAACTGTATTGAAACGAAATTATTTTGTCACACGATTTCCATAAGGGTTTTGGCAAACTCCCTATGGAATAAAACAAAAAAAAAATTAAATCGTGAAAATGATTTTTGACAAAGTTGTAGTGTTATCAAGCCCAGTGCTCCTGTAAATAACACGCTCTTAGTTACTTAATTCGTCAGATAAACGAGTTTTTCCGGAAAAATCTTATTTAACCGGTAAGAAAATTTTTTTAACGGGTTCTGTAGTTATTATTATTTATCTCAATATACTTTTTATACATAATTATTTTCGTTTATTTTATGAAAATCACGTTTGAATCGAAATCACGATTTTTAGGCGAGAGTAGAGCATACCTGCGCGCTTTGCGCTTAAGGCATGCAATAGAAAATTTTATTCATGATTATAATTTATGAGATAAATGCAATTTTAATGAAAAAATTTTCATTTTTGTCTACAAATATATTATGCATGGAATTAGTATAATGAAAAAATAATTCATTTTATAGACAATTCAATTATCTACGTTAGATTGTTTACATTTGATTTTGAAATTAATGCAATTTCATCGAATAAATTGTGATTTTTATGTATTGGCACATTTTTTACTAATGAAAATTGACAAATAAATTATGATTTCTTTCAGAAATTTGATTTACTACAGAATGATTTTCAGGGCAAAATACATAAGATTGACAGTTTTTAAATAATTACCACTTCACTAGAAATTTTTTTACGGAGAATGTACACATTGAATATCTTTTTTTATTACAAAAACCAATTTCTGCCTGTTTTGTTAATAAAATAATGACCATTAAATTCAAAATTTTTAACGTACATAAATAACTGTATTATAAATGTCTCGTGAGGTAACAGAGAAAATTCAAAATAATGTAAAACGCAGAAATTGTGGGATTTCGTCTTTTGCTTCCTCCTCTAAAGAAAATGAAGAAGCTGACGTAGCGTCTAGAATATCAAATATAGATACCGAATAAGAATTGGCCGCTTAGGTATGCAATAAGATAGTCGAATCATGAAGAATGTACACGATAAATTTATTTCCCGTCTACGAAAAGATAAAATATGGATTATTGTACTTTATAAACTTCTTCTGTGACTTACTTATACTAAGTTTGTGATCGAAGTAATTGATTAAAAAATTTTTGAAAGCTCTCCTCTTCCCCTTAGCGATTATTCGGATGTTTGAGAAAATCACCCGTGAAAAATAGTTATTTTCGATACGTATGCGCAAAGATCGGTATTTTGGTAAGCTTGAAGTGACATCACGAGGGTGAGATTATGGGCGCATTCTCAACAAAACCGAGTTCGTTGTTATCGGTCGAGCGAAGCGAGACCAGATATTACGCACGAGGTTTTGTTGAGAATGTATCCATAACCTCAGACGAGTGTCATCACTTCAAGTTTATTACCAAAATACCAGCCTTTGCGGATTTGTATCGAATAAAATTTTTTGTAATATCAACGGTGAAACTCGGATTTGAGAGAATGCAAACAAAATTTATTAAAGTTTAAAGCAATATTTTTAAGCGGATGTAAAAATCTTGTTTACAAGAATCGACTTTTCGCCAAGATTTTTTTTTTTCGATTTATACTTCCCTTGACGGACGATTGTAGAAGTAAACGAAACTAAATATCCTATAGTAATTTTTAGCATCCATGCGGGAATGTAGAGACAGATAGAGAGAGAGAGAGAGAGAGATGTCACTTATCCTTACGTGTGCGTGAAAAGTAGACTTAACTATAGCTGGCCAGATATCATTCATTTTACCCCTCCTAACTATAGCTCGAAGATCCAAGTTTCGCGGTTGGTATTACAAAAATAATTTTTTTATTTGACGTCCACATAAAATTTTTTTCAAAACGTTTTTTTTTTTTTCAAAATAGCATATAGCAACATGAAATGATTTTAGAAAGTAAAAGATGGTTTAATTTAAGTGTTTTTTCGGTGTACATCTACTTATATCATTGTATAAGTGTAATATAATATGGTTGTGATAGAGGCATTTAAAGATCACAAAATTGCTTGACCTTTACGAGTCGAGTATAAAGCACAACCTCACGCGCTTCGCGCTATGAGGCGTGCAAAATAATTTTTATTCTAGAATTTAATACCTAAAATTTAATTCTTTTTTAAGAAGACAATTTGGCAATTATGCCCTTTCTGTCGGAAATTTTTAACATTTTCTTAGATTATAACTATTTTAAGGATGGCATAAGTATAACAAGTCATATAACACCTGTCAAGCCAGATATGTCCTGATATATTGTCATAGGGCTTGATGTTTCCATATTTGCTCTTACTCGGCCAATTCGCGGTATCAAACCATATACGGGCATGTATGAACATATCAGATTATACATATTAGACATATCAGGCCTTAGCGATAAATTTTTACGCGGACATAGAATTTTAAAACAATGGAAAGTTGTTAGAAATAACTACTCAGGTATTGTTTAATTATTGTTTATTGATACAAAGTAAAATAAGTATATTAATTAATATTAAATTAGCTTCACACTGAATTTAACTAAACAAACAATATTAAACGAGTTTAAATTGACAGAAATGCAATGTTAAATTATTTGCAATAAAATGATTCTAAATCTGGACAATTGACACTTGATGGTGAAAGAGTTCAGCTCGACTAACTATAACAGAAAAATTATTAGTTACATCTAGTACCCTCAGTACTCAGTATACTTCCACTACTTCATTAAGGGTCAAGGGGTAGTGGAAACATTACCAGGTATACTGAATACAGGACTTTACAGTGAACTGTATACTATACAAACATGTATACATAATTCAGGTATACTAAATACAGTGACGTTTTCCTGTACAAGTTTTCTCTAAAAATAAATCTAAATATTAATTCCAACAAAAGTACATACTTTTTACTGATTTTTTTTTCTGTATTTCCAGGCTTCTACAAGAAATAACACTAATATAATAAAACTAATGTACTTAGTTTATGATTAAAAAAAGCTTATTTGACTCTAAAAAGTTTAGTCTTACTCCTCACGTACAGCACAAAACGATCAGGACATTTTTCCGGTGGCTGTGGACTCTATATACTCTTTATCGGAACTTGTGTATAAAATAAAACGAAAAATCTTAGAATGTATCTGTCCACGTCTCTCGGATAGCTTTTCTATCTGTAAACATGTACCGATTTTGTACGTGACTTATTAAATTATACATGTATTTGCTTTTTGGTCGTAGAAATTTTTAGTTAAAAAACCAATTCATAAATACTCTTATCGTTTCTTTTTTCTATTTGTCAATTATGGCTGTGATAAAAATCAGTTTTTGGCGTTTCAGAATAAAAATGTATGAAACTCAAAATTTTTCTATTGGTAACAAAATTAAAAAAAAAAAGTGTGCGTGTATTTGTGTACGCAAAATAAAACTTTTTCATGAATTATCATCCTTATTTTATTTAATTTTTTCAAATAAGTAGGTTAAATTAGGTTTTATGATGGAGATTGAGTCGACTTTTAAAGTTTATTGTTTTTTTGATTTATAAATTATTTTGATAATTAATTAAAAATAGACTTCCAAAACGTATTTTTCAAGCTAAAAAATTGAAAATTTTACCAATAAAAACAATCATAAACTAGGTTTTAGATAGAAAAAATTATTTCGATTGCAATAAATATTATCTTTAAGTTATTTTTTATTTATTCGCTATTCTCCATCTAATACAATCGTACAAGTGTTGTCTCCTTCAGTCGAAAGTGTTGCAAAGAAGAATAAACCTCAAAATAGATTTTCTGCAGATTGAGAACTGAGATACACTTTAAAGATTGCTCTCGTAGTGTGGTAGGTGTAGTGACAAGAAAAATGTTTGAAATATCAACTGAAATTTTAGAATCAATTTAGCGTTAAAACGGTAATATATCATTTAGTTCTTCATTTACGTAATGAAAATAATAAATTTATATCTACTACTAAAAAAACATTTATCGATTTTTTAAAATTACTGTTACTTTGTAGTAAACTTAAAGAAACTTTCGGAAATCCCAATTAGATTGACCACCACTTTTATGTTCTCTTTGGAAACATCGTGAATTTGAATTCATTAAGGTTTAGCTTTTACCCTTTGTGGATAACATCATGTGTATGATTAACCTTTTCAAATCAGCTAAATTCCTCTAAACGCATTTTCTTTAAGGGTCCTCTCTTTCCAAAGGTTACAGAATACATTCGTCCAAGATGCGCGAAAATTTTTCTACCCTAAGTCTTAAATAACGTAAAGAAATAAGCGGGCTTTAAATGTACGTAGAAACTCATTTGTTATCGTTCATTTAGAACGCGAATTGGAGAATAAGTATACTGAAAAAAGAATTAACTTGAATCGAGACAAGAATTTTTAATCTTAAGTCCAAGTACAGATTAACTAGGCTAAAAATAGATCTAACTTTTTAGTCCCATTAGATTAGAAACAGCATAAAATATTTATAGCTGCTCAATTATTTTACTGACAAGTTGTTTAGACTTAAAATGTGTGGAAAATAATTTGAATAGTAGATCAAATACAGAAGAAAATGTTTTTAAAAGTTCAAATACAGATCAACAAGTTGAAATGCAGATCATTTTGCTCAAAATAAGTTTAAATTTTTCTATCTAGGTATACATTTTTTATTTTCATCATTTTGTGATCATTCATTACTATTTTGTAACTGATGAATGATTTGCTGAATCTATAGAAGCAACAAAATTTATCGAATTATTCTCTTTACAACTCATTGGCTGAGTAAACTAAGATTATTCCACTACATTTTCAAATCTTATGAATTTATTCGAAAATTGATTTACGAATTACCACAAAAGCCGTAAGGTATCCTCCCTTTTCTCCTTTTATGGTTGTATGTCTTCTTCTTCTTCTTCTTCTTCTTCTTCTTCTTCTCCTCCTCCTTCTTGATCTTTATATATAATGGATCGTAAATTATTTCAATAATTCAGAAATCACTAAAGAGATCTTCTTTCATTGAATCCCATTACAGGTTGCCTCGAGCTCTTTGTTTTTAGCACAATGGGTATTGACCCAGCCTATCGAAGGAGTTTAAACTCTAAAAACTTTCGAGATGACTTGGGATGTAATCTTTTTAGTCTCGACCTATTATGTACACATTTTTCACACAAACTATCATAGTTTAAACGCTACTGAAGTATTTTCGTTACTATAAATGCAAGTATATACCCGGGGAAAAAAAATTATATATAATTTTATATAATTATATATAAATCATTATATATAATTATGTATGAGTTTTGGCCATATATAATTATATAAAATTATGTATAATTATATAAAAAAAATTTAATATTTTTTTTTAATTATATAAAAA
>CAJNRD030001122.1:6980429-6998154 GCA_905319865.3 Cotesia congregata
AGCTGCTTGAGCCAATGAGACGAATGGGTTATACTTTTGTCGCGCTATCAAACCAATAACTTCGCCGCTGCGTAACAAAGCAGCATCGAAACGTAACTATATATATATATATATATATATATATATATATATATATATACCATAGTACTAGAATCAAGAAAACAATGCTGGCGCGTTAGGAATTTATTTATTTGTATTTAGTTTTACAGTAAATATAAAAAAATTCGAGGGGTGGGTTATACTATTGTCGCGGAGTGATTAAAGTTATGAACAATTAAAATAATTAATGAAAATTAATGATTTAAGAGAATAAACCTTAAAAAGTGTTAAATATTTACACAAAATTTTTTGATGCAATGACGCAAAATTTTTTACTATGTACGTATCATTATTTCACAAAAAATTAATTCTATATTTATAATTCATATTGGTAAATATTTTGTCTTTAAAATTATTACTTTTAATATTATTATGCTGTTGATATAAATTAAAATCCTCTTTTAAAAAGTTGATGGCCGAATGTCGTATCGTTTTATACGTCACTTCTGTGACTATTTCATTCGGTTGTTGATTGGTCGACTAAAATAGTGGCGGGATTTTTAAAAGAATAAAGGCGAGCGAAGCGAGCATGTTATGTCTAGTAATAAATAAATATTGTTTTATCAATTTTATTTGTCACAATAAAGATTCACGAGTAACTTAATTACGAATTTTGGTTATAGCAGGGAAACATTTCTTTACGATCACTATACGTATTGACAAATTTATAGTACACTTTAATCGTAGTACCCAGGTAGGGTTAGCCAATGCTGACAAATGGCCCAGCCTTGGACCATTTGTTACTTTGCCAAGCCTTGGTAAGTTACCAGTGGCCCAGGCCTGGTCCGAGGCTTGGCCCAATAGTTCGACATTCTCAAGCCGAGCCTTGGGGTGCACCACTGGCCTAAGCCTGGTCCGAGGCTTGGCCCAATGGTTCAATATTTTGGAACCAAGCCTTGGGAGATAACGACTGGCCGAAGCCTGGTCTGAAGCTCAGCCCAATGGTTCGACATTCTTAAGCCGAGCCTTGGGGTACACCACTGGCCCAAGCCTGGCCCGAAGCTTGGCCCAATGTCTCGATACATTTCAACCAAGCCTTGAAAAATCACCACGGACTTAAACCCGGTTCGATACTTGGCCCAATACTTCGAACACTGATAGAAGAATTTATTAGAATTCAATAAATGACTTGTCAACAAAAAAATTTTAATAAATATAGTTATTAATCGTTGACAGATTATTTTTAACTATCATTTCTTTGTTGCTGAAAAATGTATAAAACTCTCAAAACTGCTCAAAAAATATTTTCCATGTGAATAAAAAATGATAAATTTAATACTGATACATATTGTGAATATTTTAAAAATGTTTATTTCTCTCCAAAAAAAATATTGAAAAAAATTGTTAACAAGTAAGTTTGTTTATCACTCTCTTATACATATACAAATTACTTCTACAAATATATCTATCAGTGAAACTATAGTTTTGGGAAGTCACTAACACCCGAGGCTTGGCCCGGGTCTAGCTTGAGACTTGGCTCAATGGTTCGATATTTCCAAATTGAGCCTTGGGAAGTTACTATCGGACCAAATATAAATTCAAAACTAGCTTGGTGCTTTAATTGAATCATAGAAAAATTTTTTTCAATGATAAAAAATATTAATTTCTTATGAAGAAAATCTAACGCTAAAAAATGCTTCAATTATTCATTATTTATAGGCTCATTATCTTAAATAATAGTAAAAACATTTCGTAAAAAAAAATTATTGAATGAAATTTTACTAAGTAGTTACTTTTCTATAAATTAAAAGTGACAATTTCTTAATTTAGATGTACTGAATTATGATCATGTATTTATTTTTGGTAATAGAAAATTTAATTATTTCGTTAAAATCAAATGAATTAAAAAAAATACATTTCATAACTGTATTCTGTCAACAAATTATATTATCTGAACTATACAAAATTTTTAGCAGTTATAAGTTCAATTTTAATTATGGAATATCATGTAATAAAGCAAAATGACTGAGTGATGTTTAAGTAACTAAAACTAATCTGTTAGTGTTACTACGAAGTGCAGCGAAGTCAGTACAGTTCGAGACTTTCACGCGGGTGACCCAGGTTCGATTCTCATCGTGAGCAAAGATTTTTTCAAGGTAATCTGGTGTGATCGCGAGATACGATAACATAAAGCTGATAATAAACCGTAAAATCACGAATACAATTAAAATCAAATTTAATTTTTTAATAATGTTTGCATTTTTTTTAATCCTGGCAAATTAGTTCCCCAAGGCTTGGTCCGAGCCCTGGGCCATTTGTTTCCCAAGACTCGGCCCAAGCCTTGTGTTTTGGTTTCCCAAGGCTTGGGGACATAGTTATCATTCTAGGCTTGGACCGAGCCTTGGCCCAATGTTCAGCCAAGGCTCGTGCCAAGCCTTACCCAAGGCTGGAGACACTTGGCCCAGGCTTGGTCCAAGCCTTGTCCAGTTGTTCTTTCCTACCTGGGTAGTGAGGATTCGAAGTTTCGTAAAAATAATGAAATTGTTTCGTACTCACGACGATACTACGTTCACGATCCACTGGATAATTACCATCGCGATATTTATATCCGTGTGGCTATTTCTTGAAACTAATTGACAATTTTTCATCATTATAGAGTAAAAATTAGATATCATTTAAAATAAATAATTACTTTCTTTCCAAGTATTAATAATTTCACCGAAGATGAAAGAAAAATTGACAGTTTAGAGCATGCCCAAATTTGACTCTAAGTAATTTCCGAAAAAATAAATTTATCAAAAAATCGTAAGAGATCTTTTTTGTAGGACGTTAGATTTTTGACGTAGCTCTGAACTGTGCAAGCCGATTAATTACTTGTTGTATTATTAAGACAAGATATAAAATTCTAAAGTTTAAAAAATTTTTTTCCAGGTTATTTTAAATGAAAAATAAAAAATTTTCATCCATGACGTCAAAATATATCAATAATTGAGAGCTAAAATTTTAATAGAGTCGATATTTTCGGTATCCTTCGATGAAATTTCATAATCATTTGAAAAAATAGAAATTTGTCGATTTATATCAATACATCCTAGTTAGTAAATATAAAGATTATAAATAAGGATATAAATATAAAAATATAAAATAATAAAGATTAAATCCGCGGTATTTCACGGTTTATTGAAGAACAATCTGAAAAACAGCTGCTTCCTCGTAACTATAATTTTTTTCGTCGAATTTAATTTGCTGTTGACGCAACCCTTTCAATTGACTGGTAAGCATTTTGTAACAGTTCACAAATATTAAAGTACATACTTACACTCTATCATGTGCACCTGAGACTAGTTGGTCGCATAAGCATTAAAATATAAATTGTGGAATTTAAAACGACTTTGTCTGGTGTTCGTTATAAAGGATTTTATTTAAAAAAAACGAACTTTTATTATGAAAATGATATCAAAGTTATTCGGTATTGTATCATAATCATAATATTCGAATAAATACAAAATACGATCGTGAAAAAATAAACTATTGTGTTATGATGAAATCACATAAAAAGTGTTTATAAGAAAAGAATAACAAATTCGAGTGCATATTATTTGTCTGCAGCAATATAATAAATGTCTTCGTAGTTTATTTTTGCGCCATCAAAATTATTGAATAACCGAGTGATATAAAAGTTTGCAATTTAAAATCTACTTGTTTGTTTTTTGTCTGGGGTTATTTTTATAACTTTTTTCGCTAATTACTTTCTTTTGATCAATTGTAGTTTTGTTCATTCCTCAATATCATATATACTATAATTAATTTGTAATTAAAAAACTCATTTAATGAACAAAAAAATTTCCAGCTTTCGTAAAATGATAATTTTTATATTGAAAATTAATGTTAAATTTATATTAACATTTTAAAATATTGATAGAATTTTTTTTTTCATTCTTACACAAGAGCTATGATCCGGTTTTTTCGTTATCAGAAACTTCAAGGTGACATTGATAATTCGGGTAATAAATCCCATTATCACGTAAAATTGCTACATTCCTCACTCAATACACAGAAAAATTTTTGACTCATACTTTTATTGCAATCGATAAAAATTTATCGGAAAAAAATGCCGTTTCTTTACTCAAAATATTTAAAGCTAAATATTTAAAAATATCAAGTGATACATTTTATTTTTATAGATAGATCATATTCTCTGCCAGATTATCTAATTTTAAGAATTATATTTATATATTTATGCAGCTCATTTTTCGGCATGATTCTGTATGCGTTGAAAGGATCGTATACGGAGAAAAAAAAACAGTACTGATTACTATTTGTACAGTACTAAGAAGTGTTTTGAAAAAAAAACGAGATTAAAAATGCTTGGAACAGTGCAGGGCGTTATGTTAAAACTACTGGCTGCTGAACATCTGTGAACATCTTTTTAAAATACTTCTAAGTACTGTACTAAAAAGTAATCATTGCTGTTTTTTGTTAATCTCTGTGTACCCAATTATGGAAATTAAAATTAAGAATTCAAAAGTTATTAATAAATTGATATAAAAATACAAAACGTGTCACTAGCAATTACGTTAGTTATGATAGATCTATTGCAAACTATTACTACTAATAATAATAATAATATTTTCCCCCTACTTTTAAGTCCACAGTTTCAGTATAAAACAGCTCGCTCTTGTCCGCAGTAATCAGTTCCAAACGAAGTAATAAACTTATAATCGTTTCACAGAAGTAAAGTCATCATGAAAATTTTATTGATTTTCCTTGTTGTCGTGGCAATTTATGCAGTGGTTGCCAATGCTAAATTTAAGTTTCCAGAAGTAAACGTAAATTTTTTCAATTTTCCTAAAATTATTTAATTAGAAATTTTAGTATAATAGTTTTACATAATAACTGTATTCGATGTACACATTTTAATCTTCTCAATTTCCAAATATTATCATTATAATATGATATATCACAGGTCACTTTAATAAAAATTATTTTTTTATTTCAGGAGACGAAAGTACTACCTTAAGATGCATAGAGAATATAGAAATTTGGGCCAATACACGTATAAAACATCACAGATTTAACTAAATCTTATGTGCATTGGTAAATCTTTCGAGTAGAGTATCGGTCCCAAAAAAATTGTAATTTTTAATCGACTTGCCTACAAACTTAACACTTATTGTTCTCTAAAATTATGATCATCTGAATAATAAATAATATGTTAACTGAAGTTTCATTTTTTTATATTTTTTTAAACAACAGTATCTTATTTTTATTTATTTTATTTTATTTTTATTGTATAAGAAACACTGAACCCAACAGGAAAGGCATTAATAGCCCGGGTCGATAAATTTAAACTGATTTTAAGCTAAATGATCTGCATTTGAACTTATTGATCTGTATTTGAACTTTTAAAAACATTTTCATCTGTACTTGATCTACTATTCAAATTATTTTTGATCTGTTTTAAGTCTAAATAACTTTTTAGTAAAATAATTGAGCAGCTATGAATATTTTATACTGTTTCTAATCTAATGAGACTAAAAAGTTTTAAAAGTTTGATCGGTTTTCAGTCTAGTTAATTTGTAGATGGATTTTCCGTATTGTTTTCAAATTCAATCTGAAATCTTATACTGTTTTTGATCTACAATTTTCACTCTAAATGTTCGAAAGCCAAAAGTCGACTAAGATGGCGACTTATAATTTTTTTAACTCAAAAGTATTTCATTAAAAATTATAAGTCGCATTTATTTGTAAAAATAAATTAATTTATAATATATTCATGCGCTCTCTTGTTTTATGAACTGAACGTCGATTATAACCTTACATCTGTCATATTTATTTGTCATAGCTCAACATTTCATGGATTATAAAAGTTTTGTAACTGCGAATATTAGTTGCAGTGATAACTAATAAATTTGTATTAATATACGTTTATAAAATAGTTCTCATCGTTTGATTATGGATCTTAATCTAGAGTTTTCTAATTATCGTTATTAAACACAATGTGAATACATCGAGACAAGATTAAAATGTTGACAAGATTAATGTTAAATTTTATACTTTCACGCATCATTCAATGAGCGGTATCCACTATTTGGTAGTGCGAAGAGTACCGTTTGGTATACATTGCACTACGAAATAGTGAATGGTCACTATTTCAGTTTCAGAGAATGAATAGCCGTGCCCTGTAGAGGATCTTCGAGGACATGAATAAAATAATAATAATAGTTATTTATGTACCTTGGGCGAGTCACGCGCCAATACGGTCGAGGTGATAAGTATTTTTAGCAGGGATAGTATAAAGCCGAGGCCCGATAGGGCCGAGGCTTTATATCCCTGCTGCAAATAATTATCGCCGAGACCGTATTTGCGCGTGGCTTGCCCATGGTGCTTAAAAAATTTTTCGTCCTACCCGCATGGAGAAATATATATGTAAAAAATATATGTCGCATATATAATATATATGCCGCATATATAATATATATGCCGCATATATTTACAATATGCCGCATATATAATATATATGCCGCATATATAATATATATGCCGCATATATAATATATATGCCGCATATATAATATATATGCCGCATATATAATATATATGCCGCATATATAATATATATGCCGCATATATAATATATATGCCGCATATATAATATATATGCCGCATATATAATATATATGCCGCATATATAATATATATGCCGCATATATAATATATATGCCGCATATATAATATATATGCCGCATATATAATATATATGCCGCATATATAATATATATGCCGCATATATAATATATATGCCGCATATATAATATATATGCCGCATATATAATATATATGCCGCATATATAATATATATGCCGCATATATAATATATATGCCGCATATATAATATATATGCCGCATATATTTACACTGAGAGAAAATTTTATTTAATAGTAATAAAAAAGTTTATTTGGACTTGAAAAGAAAATTTAGTTAATAGTAATAAAATTATATTCCCTATGAATAAAATTTTATTAGTATTTAATAAAATTTTCTTAAATACTAATATGTGTTTTTAATACGAATATTAAGTCATTAAAACAAATAATTTCAAAAAAAAAATTAATATTTATCAATTAATTATAATATATTCAAATATATTTTCACAATAAAATCTTTTAACAAATAAATAGTATAAAGATGTTTCAACGAAACATCCTAACCTAACCTCCTTGTTTATTTCCCCTTCCTCTTTATTAGCCAAATAAACGTTTTATTACATAGTAATAAAATTTTATTACTATTGAATAAAATTTTCTCTCAGTATACGCAAAAAAAAAATATGTCAACATATATTTTTCACATAGATGCTGACATATATGCAGAAATACATGCTTACATATATGTAGACATATATGTAATCATACACTGAAAAAAAAATTTCTAAGTTTGAGAATTTTTTTACTCAAATCAAAAAAGTTAAATTTTTCAAAATTATTTTCTTGATTCAAGTTAAATTTTTTTCTGTGAATCTCTAGACATTTATATGCGCGCATATATGTTCACATATATCTACGCATATATGTGGATATATATTTAGCGCAAAAAAAATATATGTGAAAATATATATTTGCATATATGCGGACGTATGCGGGTTTCTACGTGCAGGGGATACTCAATTTATAAATAAATAGCGTACGACGCCATAACCCTCTAATCCTCTAAACAAAAATACATGAAAGTCTTGAAGTTAGTCAAAGGTGCGCTTTTTAATTAAAATGACAGTTGAAACTTAAGCTACTCGGCTGTATAGAGATTGGTGACGGTTGCGTGACATTGCCCTTGACTGTATAAAATTCTATACAGCCTAGTAGATACTGGCGCGTACGCATATTATTTACAAATTGAGTGTCGTCTGCGCGTAAAAACCCCCATACGTCCGCCTAGGACGAAAATAAATATATTATTATTATTATTAATATTATTATTATTATCAAATTCGTAAAAGGTCGGTTTTTGATCTACAGGCGATGAAAAACCGACTAAAAATTATAGAACGTTTTGGTCTGTTTTTGACCTTGATGCGATCAAAACCAGCTAAATGATTGTGACGAAAAAAGTCTGATTTTGGTCTTGAAACAATAGAAAACAATTTTATTATAACATTAAAAATGATCTGAAATTGGTCTGAATTGTGAATAATACGGGCAAAAACAGATTAAATTCTCATATAAAATAGATACACATAATAAAATTAAATTGAATGAAAAATATTAAAAAATTTTATTAATCATAAAACAGACTAAATTTTTTGACTCGGGAGGGTTCTGTTGAATTCTCTGATTCAAAAATGAATTTAGTTTAAAATATTTCTTTAGTGAAAATAGTCTTTGTGTAAGCGAGAGTATTTCTCTCTATTTTGTAATATTTGGAAAACCTTGTTTTCAAACATGTGCATGCAGGATGTTTATGTAAGCCTGTAAGAAATGAATTTTATGACTCTGGGAACTTGGGTCAGTTAAGAGGACCTTTTTTGTTACCCGTTAAAGTACTAGCTATACATATATATTTATGTCTTAGTTGAAAGTAATTTTTTATATATAGTTTAAGTTTACTTTAAGGAAAATAAGGAGAGGTTACTAGACCTCAGTATTAAATAGTTACTAAGATATAAGTTAGTCTAAGCAAAACCTTTGAAACGTAAAGACCAATTTCTTTCAACACGATCTCTTAAATAAAGAGATTATTTTAACTATAATATACATATTGCGTTTAATTAAATTATTTATTTATCACGATTATCCCTATAAATCCAACAGGTTCCTTAAATTATAATTATAATTATTGACATAGTAGAGTTCAATACAAAATACAATAATTGAGAACACATCGTTAAACTTATCTTAAACAGTATTACATATAAGTCGCAGAAAGAATATTAGTACATAATGTGCTTATATCGTGAATCAGCCAGATATCCAGGTTATTATCGAAGTTATAAAATTTATTGAATGCATCGAAGAATTGATCAAATAGATGTCGACCGATGTCCAGGGCAATGTAGACGATAACCAATATAAGTGATGGTTTACCAGATGATGTGATTCTTATACATATTGCATCCACATCTTCGTATTTGTTTGTAAGATGGTTTAGAGGAATTTGTATTGCTGAGATATGTAGTTTGATAGCAAGTAGATCGCCGCCACTTTTTCGCTTTGGGTTGGAAATTCTATCGGCATTGAAGACAGTGAAGATATTTAAGTCCAAAAAGTCTGAAGATAATTTGTCAGGTGTGAGCCAAGTCTCTGTCATGGCAATAATGTCGGCATTAATTAGCATAATAAAGTCAGCAATTTTATCAAATTTTGTGTTAATTCCTCCAGAGTTTTGGTAGAAAATGATTATGTTTGTCTCCGGATCTCTAGGATCCTTAAGATTCTATTGCGCGTGACCAGGCGAATGTTCTCCTCTTATTAGTTTATTTTTATTTATTTCGGTGAAATGTTACATGGCATATTAAATATTGTTTCTGAATTTCGTTTTTTTCGTAAGCTGTTTGTAACTCACCTGGTTAATTTATAAATTTTTATAAATAAACCAGCGATTATTAAACTTGCAATTAATTTAGAATCGATCTAGAATTGCGGAATATCGCACGATTACTATGATTTTCACGGTAATTTTTACAGAAAATTTCTTTCTATGTGTAAATATTTATAAAAAAGTTTCTGTAAGGTTTAAAGTGAATTTTAAAAGGTATTATTAAATAATGACTAAAATAAAATTCGTTTTTTATTCTCACCTCATAGACATAATAAATTTAACTGTAAAAACACGTATGTTCAATCCTATCAAAGTCTGGTCGGTTTTCTTACATCTACTGGCTGCACCTTGTGGCGGCACCAGTTCATCCTTTTCTGAAGAAAGGTGGAAAGCAGAATAGAAGATGTTAAATTTCGAGCGCTCTCAACCTCTTGAGTGACGGTGTACGTCAACTATGACGTGTGAAGTGATGGGATGGGTTATATGTATGTTGCAGAACCGAAGCACAACAGTATACACACGCGAAGCCGCGTAGTAGAAAGATGAATACAATAAGACGATGTATATAGTGAGGTAAGAATATACACAGACAAGTATACATTATAGCTTAAAATAGAGAAACTGGTGGTTTATCCTGTCGTGACATCTTCCTGGAAATACGTTTCGAGTGGCATAATACAAAGATTACAGACTGGATACGTGACTTGACATAACTCAATGAAAGCTTGGAGCAAGTTAATTAAATCTGAAGGTTACCACCAAGAAGAAGCGACAGAAAGCACTTCAGGGACGTTTAAGACCACGTGGGGATCATGTTCGTATTATTATGAGAATCAACTCAACCTGCCTACTACGAATTTGTATTCTTAATGCCCTTGAAATCTGAATTTGTGTTTATGATGTACATACTGATGAATAAACACTATTAATTAGCACAAGTGCTTTGTACAACAGTCAAACGTCTACTAAAACTTCATTCAGAGTCCCTGCTCTATAGTTTTAGACTCTTAATAGGATAAACAGCCTTAAATACCTTTACAGCATATCAATAAAAAGTTTGGTTAAACCAGAAGCGTATACCTTAAGCGCTCATGTCGTACGTGAATTGTTCTAAGTAAAGTTGAAATATATTATAACAATTCATGAAGAGGCTGGCAATGGCCTGGTCGACTCGGTGCTCGCTTTTCGAAAGAGTAGGACCCGGGTTCAATCCCAGCACGCACCAATATTTTTCAGTGATTATAATTAAAAAAAATATGTGCGTTACATTACGTTGCCAGCCTCTGGAAGTGGCAGAGATAGCCGGGCGGCAGACGTCTGACTTGGGTGATCACACATTTAAGCAAAATCTTGAATGAGTGACCACTCTAGTCAACATTGGCTAGTGCGAGGGATCTTTGCACACTAGGAGAGGGGCCTAATGCTCCAGTGGTCGATAAAGAAGAGTTTCTTATCAATCATTGTAGACTTAGCCCAGCTCCGACTGTACTATCATGGGTTTTCTCTGTGGTTTCCCCATGGTTCTGTTCCAACAGCCTGAGAAGGTGAGGTTCAGGGTGAATACGGTACAGAAAGCACAAGTCGGTCCACAGCCGCAATAAAGAGGGAGATATAGAGTGAAAGATATAGAGTGGAGATATAGAATTTAGAATGGAGATAAAAAGTTGGGATATCAGCCTTGTAAAAACCAGATAACGGTATACAAGTAAAACTCAAAATAATAATATTACAATTCATGAAAAAATTTTATTATATAGCCTGATATGTCCGAGTAATCGGGTATATTTTTTGATATGTTCTGATAAACGCACATATTACTTGATATCACAATTGGTCATTTAGATTGATATGGTTTTACATATGTAGAGGTTCGGCTCCGCTGTCTAGATGGTGCGAACATCGTGCGCCTCTCACATGGGCTTCTACTCATATCTGTTTCAACATGTGTAAATTTCCATTTTCTACTCCACGGGAATACTTGGCTGTGGAAATGATATAAAGGCCTAACTGATGAGTGCGCATCATTGCCTACACAAAATGCCTTCATCTCCACAAATTACCATGTTTCCGTCTCTTTTTCTTCTATCGTCACTCTCGCTTTCTCAATGTTTCCACTGATATCCTAGTAGTTAACTATGGATCTTACAATTACTGCCATTGACTATTTATAGTAAATCCCTACTCTCTAAACATGAATAAGTGAATATTCACTTATTTAAGTGAGAACCGAGCCACTAACTTGAAAAAGTGGCTCGATTGGCACTTAAGTTAAGTGAATATTCACTTATTTGACGAATTTTCACTAATTCAGTTTTAGGGAGTACATGTATATCCTAATATAACTTGATATATGACCATGTCAGGCCTGACTTTTAATTTTATAATGTTGCTCCCACAGGACTGCATCCTGTTGAGGAATCTATTTTTTTTCCGTGTATACAAAATTTTTCAAACGAAGATAATGTTGAAAATCTCCGATAGAGAAAGTATGATTGCGGAATCATCTCTTTACAAGAAAATTTAATTTTTAAGTTGTTAATCTCTTATATAAAAATTATATTTTTTCTATCTTAAAGAACTTTTCTAAGATTTATTTTTAGTTTAATCAACTACTAAATTAATTGTAATCTAATACAACATGTTAATTATCATACACATTTTTAAAAAACAAATAAAAAATTATAATAAATTTTTTTTTACTTCCACATACACCCTGATATGGCTATATATGACCAAATCAAACCATGTGGTCTTATCATATCATATAGCCTGCTGTACACATCAGAAAATTTTTTCACGCAAATTGTTTTCAATTTTCACATGAAACATTAATATAAAACATTAATATCAACTCTGCAGAGCCAATAAAAGGAATTTTTTAATTGTAATTTTTTTTATTTTAATTTTTATTCAGGGCTAACGCAAGTTTAGACCATTTGACTCTTTATTTAGACCTAACTTTTATTAATTATGGAAATAAAGTGAAAATTACATTTACCCTAACCGAGATTCGAACCCGAGCCGCACGCTTGCTAGACCGATAACTAACCCCTACACCGTACAACCGATAAGTTGATCTACATCTTATCATTCTTATAAGCTAAATCTATGTAGTGACAGAGTGTGACGGTTTATTATTTTCATAATTTATGTTATTTAATATTGTGTTTTGATGAAAATTAATGATTTTACAAATGTTTATTAATTTAAAAAATACAAAAGTCAAGTCCTTATATTACTTTAGAATTTGTAAATCGTTCTGTACTCGTTCTGTATACTTTTAATATTTTGTTATAAATTTTAATGTTTAAAATTATCAATACTAAAAATTCCACTGTAAATTATCATATTTTAATTTTTTTAAGACCGTATTAATCTTGACGATATGTAATTGTTTTTGTTGAATAATAAATTTTCAATTTAAGCATTTGCTAACAAATATTCATTAAACAATAAATATCTACTGTTTAAAATTCTATTACTTAACGATTAATTAAGTTTGAATTTCCCACTAAATGGTCAAGACTAGGTTACCCAATTCTGGCTCAAGTCTGGGTTGCCATTCAACGGCTGTGCCCAGGCTTCTCAGTCTTGGTTAACGCTCGGGTAATCATTGGGCCGGCTAAGGCTTGGTTGCCCAGTCTTGGCCTAAGGCTGGGTTCTTTTGCTTCGGTCATTCTATAGCGACCCAGTCTTGTCCCAGGCTTGGGTAATCATTCTGCCGATCACATTATTGAGGAAAGTTTTGAATCTACTTATGTGAATAAAAATATTATGAATTTGTAAACTTTAAACGTATGTATAAATGTATAAGTTAAAGCTAATGGATAACTTGTGATTAATTACGACTTGGCCGATAGAATAGTTCTTTTCATAATGCTATAAAATATAATTTATACATAGACACTATAGTTGAAGCAGAAACGGATTTCAAATTTTTTTTAGGTATATACTACCTAGAAAAAAACAACAATAAAATGACAGAAAAACTGTCAAATTTACAGTTTTAACAATATCAATAGTGGCTGGCTCTTGTCCCAAATCTGGCAAGCAAGACTTGTTACAAAGACACTGGCTAGATCTTGATCTAGAAGTAGAAAACCAAGACCCCATCAGTTGAATATTGGCTGGGCCTTGGGCCAAGGATAATAAGCCAACACAGAAAAAACAATTAACGTGAATCAAGTAAATAATTTTGAAGAACTTCATCTCTTTGATTTAAGTAAAAAAATTCTTAAACCAAGAAATTTTTCTTGGTTTAAATAATTTCAGCTTGATTTAAGAATTTTTCGTCTTGATTCAAGACAATAAAACTTTTCAAAATTATTTTCTTTTAGTTCAAGAATTTTTCACTTGATTCAAGTTAACTTTTTTTTTTCTGTGAAGCCTTGTTAATTAAATATTGGTTAACTCTTGAACCAAGACTCGTTACATAGACATTGGCTAGGTCTTGGTTCAAAACTAGCAAACCAAGACTTGTTACATTGACATTGGCTAGATCTTGGTCCAGGAGTAGCGAACATAGTCAGTTGAATATTGGCTGGGTCTTGGTTCAAGACTGGCAAACCAAGACTTGTTAGATAGATATTGGGTGGATCTTGGCTCAAGACTGATCAACCAAGACTTGTCAGTAGAGTAGTGGTCCAGTCGTGGGCCAGTATTGTTCGGCCGAGTCTGGGCAACCCAGTATTGTGCCAAGACCGACCCCGTTGTATATAATTTTTTTCCTACAAGGGTTGCAGGGATGGCCTTTAGGGTCAACCGTTTTCTTATTTATTTTTTCTCGTTTGATATGGATAAAATGAGGACCATTTGAATAATTTAAAAAAACATTTATAAGGAAACATCTGAAAAAATTGAAACAAATTTTTCTATTGTTCAATGGTATTTTAGACAAGGAAACTTTTTTCATTAAAATAATTGATAACCATGAACTATTATCTAACAAATGAAAATAATTGTTTGACAAAATAGAAAGCAGATTAACGTGTAAAAGAAGAGATCTATAAAACAAATAAGAACAGTTAACAATAATAGCTGACGAAATTTCTAGACTTGAGTACACTTTCTTATGCTTTCACTCGGTGATATTCATTAACTTTGGTTGAATCTTGATGTATATATACATACAAACTACATCACCCTAATTTTCTTTTGCAGATTGCCGGGAGCGGTCTCCCTATCTTTAAATTTCTATTACTGTCTCTTTCAGTGCGTTTATCAAAGCACCGTCGTCGTCTTGATCTTCGTCATTTTAATTCTCGTATTCGTCGTCTCATCGACTACTTGCCTTCACGAGAAAATAATATTTCAAGTAATCTCCTGTGTTCAAACGGAATCTTAACTAAATGCAAAATACTCGTAAGCACTACGACCGCTTTAAACACTCATCACTTTTTTCTCTCAACATTATATTTATTGTCATTTTATTTTAATTTTCTACTTCGGATCAGGGAGCGTAGTATTAAAAAAAAAAACAAGGACAGAAGAAGTATTGATGTAATAGTATAAAAGTATGAACTCTTGAGTTGTGGAAGACGCTCAAATATTTGAATATTTAATACTTTACTAGAAACGGGATTTTATTTTCTGGATATTCAAATTTTTTATGTGGATTATTCATGCCCGCGGATATTGCGGTTAGACGTAAGAATAAGTTTCTTATTAGACAACACTATGTATGAAGTCAGAAGAAAATATAATAACATGCATTTTTAACTTATCATCTAAAAAGTTCTCGAATTTAAAGGCATTCGTTCTTAATATTTTTGAATTATATGAATATATAAACTGTTCAACAAGTTTTTTTGTACATGTTGCAGAATATCCGAATATAATATACACTAATAGAAAGGATATCTTGATTCTAGTAAAAAACTCTTTTCCTTACTTTTTTCTAGCACCAATAACAAAATACGCACTTGATTAGAAAGAAAAAATTTACATTACCAAGAAAAAAAATTCTAGCACCAATTAATTTTAATTTCAGCTGAAGAACGTATCATTCTTAACTCTAAAAATACTTTTATTGACTGAAGAATATTTATTTTTTTAAACTAAAAAGATTAGGAAAACGGTTGACCCTCAAGGCCATCCCTGCAACTTCCCACTAATTCCATTCCCTTTAAAATTGCACTTACGCCGTTTTTGAGTTCTTCGAGCTCGAAAATAGAATTTATGTGTTGTTTTGAGCTCTCCGAGCTCGAAGAGATAGCGTTTCTATGCTTTTGAGCTCTTTGAGCTCAAAAGTCTGATAGACTTTTTATAAAACAATATTTTTTGAATTTTCAAACCGTAATAACTTTTGAATTAATGAACCGATTTTCAAGCGGTTAGCAGCATTCGACGCAGTTTTTTAAGCCTCATAACGAATCTTTAAGTTTGAATCCAATTTAAAATTACCGTCACTTTAAAATGTCATTTCAGTTCTTAAATCATGAAAAACTTTCTTAATAATTTCCACAAACTTGATTCATAATTTACAACAATAATCAGAGCAAATCCCAAATTTAAATTTTTATAGCGAAAAGTTCAACATCATCCATAAATGATTTTTCTTAGCTTACAATTAAATCTTAAATTTAGTAAACTTTATAGAAATTTACTGCTCCATTTGCCCTAAATATAAAAAATTCACCAAATCTCGCCAGAGATTCCCGTCGAGGAATTTCTCGTTAAAAATCTCCAGGTTTGCAGATCGCCTAAACTTTAATCGATGGTCGTTTTTTCTCCCTCGTAAACTAAAAAGTGTATTTTAAATTAACAAAAGTAAAAGTAAATAAAATAAAAATATTAAAGAGTATAAAATAATTATGCACAACTGTGTGTGTCGACGACCAGGTATAATAAACTAAATTATAATTCTTGTTCAAATTTTATAAATTCATAATTGTAAGCGGCAATAATTGTAAAGCATAGTGTGTAGATTAATTTTGCTGTGTCAATATACATACGTTTTGTTAAAATTAAATTAAAAAATTAATAATTATATAAAAATATCAACAAAAGACAACCGCACCGTTTTCCTTCATCCTTTTGGGTTCTCGGTCTAGTAGTTGAAAAATACCAGGACCAAAATAAATCAAAATTAAATTATGTCCAGGAGTTTGAAGTAACAGGTTTTACAAATAAAAATTGTATGACCCAAAAATACTAATAATTATGTTAAAAAAATCAGGTCTGTTAACAGATATTAATTATCATTCGAGCAGCTATTTTCCTTTCTTTTAATAATATAGTTGTAATTTTATTATTTTGGTCGACACTGGAGTCTCATGTTATTGAAAATTTCATTCGAAACTGAATATAATTTCACGAATGAATAATTTAAATTTCATAGCTGTTATTTTGTTGAATTCATTATTGACAATTAGAAAAAAAAACATTTTCTTCATCAACATAACTACAATTATAATAACAAGGAAAATTTGAAATGATTGCACAAATAAATTGTAGTAATTAAATATCCTTTATAAAATTATACTTAAAATATGGAACCAGTGTTTATTCAGCTAATTAATTGTAGTAAAAAAAAAAAATTGAATTATACTGAACAAACGTTGATCAGTGAACAGACAATATTACAGTTGATTAACTGCTAATTCGCTCTTGTGCCGTATAGTTCGTTTGATGTTCAACGAATCGGAGACTAATTTACTGCCTCTTGCATATGTATTCCGATTCATGTATACATTTATTTTATTTATTTATTTATTTATTTATTAGGTTTAAATGCCAAGGCGTGAAGCCGAATGGCAAAATTATATACATGAAGTTATACTTCACATAGCAATTCAAAAAATAAGCAGGTTTAATAGTATAGCCTTCGTAACTTCACAGTTAACTAATTTGATGAACGTCGATAGGGTGTAATGTATTTATTTTTCCTTAAATTATAGCGATGCATCGAATAGCGTTGTTTACAAGTCGCTATAATTTGCAATCAAGTTTATTCGATAAATTTAGAAACACCACTGAGCAGTTAGTTGATGATAGGAAAAATAGTATCAAAAACTAATAATTTGCGGGACAGAATATTTTTCCTATGTTTTAGACTATTTAGTGAACCATAAACTTGGCGTGATACCTGCGAGATATTATTATTATTATTATTATTATTATTATTATTATTATTATTATTATTATTATTATT
>CAJNRD030001122.1:6998710-7068894 GCA_905319865.3 Cotesia congregata
AAATCATTATTTATTTTATTATTTAAATAAGTGTTATATTATAATGAGATTCGATAAAATAAATAAATTATGAATTATGACTATCCAAATATATTATAAAATCAATTTTTATATTATATTTATGATGAACTCATAATACGTTATGTAGATCACAGAATCATCATCATCTAAGACAGCAGCACAGCAGATAGAAACTCCAAGACGCACCAAAATTAGGCAGCATTGAGCAGGGTTAATAGTTGGATGGATGACTGCTGGTGTTATAACCGTCAAATTATATCTAGAAAATTTTTTTTGCATTTTAATTGGTTACTGAGAATTGCCTAGGACCATATTATTCTTCTTATTATTATTATTTCTTTATTCTTCGACCATGAAGTCAAGACTTCTTGCGGCTGTCCATACAAAAATAATACATAGTATAGCATTTTATGAAAACAGTCAGAAGAAAAATAGATGTAATAATTAAAGATAGAAAGTGTACATATGTTATTAAAGTCCAAATTATATTTGAACAGTTCAATCAACACAAATGTAAATGTAAATGTAAATGTAAATCACTCAACCTCATTGCATTTAACAAAAACTCAAGTAATAATGTAATATGAAACAATATGATAGTGAGGAACATAAAATGTCAGACTCTTAGTCAAATATATATATATAAATATAAATAAACTCAGATATCAATATTAAGTATAAATTGCACAGTAGCTTATGATCTATACACACTCAAAAAGTACTCGTAGGTTAATCTGTGAAATTCCACAAACGTTAGCGCCGACGTACATTGCACTGGTAGTCCATTCCAAACCCTGATCGCCGAAACGACAAACGATTTATCATATTTCGTCGTGCGACAGCTAGGTAAAGCTAAATAGTCCTGTCGAACATCACCTCTACGAAACCGTGGCTCTAAAGATATATGTGTTTCTAATTTTTATAAACGTGGTACCTTTGAAACTGAAGTATATACATGTGAAAAATACGATAAACAAACGGTTTTACTGCAAAAAAACGGTGGCATAAAAAATAAAACAATTATGAAAAATTCATACATTTATAATTGAAAAGATCATCAGATACCATTTTTTCCGTCAGAAATCATCTTTGTTGGCACATGCATATTAAAAAAGTTTGGAAAATCCAAAAGTGCACGCCTCATAATCTCATTTTTTTTAAATAAAATTGATTAAAATAAAATATAAAAAGCAAAATAATAAAAAACAGAAAACCTTGCTATGGTTTAGTGGCGCCATAACTGCAAGGTGAGGAAAAAAAATACTATAATAAAATAGATAGAAATACAAAAAAATCCACAGTCATATATTAGTTTTTTATAAATAATAATTTAACGACAGTGAATTGAACGCTCATATTAACTAAGAAATTGTGTCGTGTGTTACTTTAGATAATTAAAAAAAAATTATTCCAGTACGATCATTTTATCGACCTATTTCCCTGTCACATACACCCATTCATACACGGACGTCCAAAAAAGATTATGTTTAATGTTATTATTTATTATGTTAAACAAAAAAATTGTTGTTGAAATATATTTTATGTGCCTGAAAAATTATTTGACTTGACATAAGTGTACTCATTTTAACCTGTAAGTGCGATATAAATAACAAAAAATCAATTTCAGTTTCGAGAAAACTGCTTCTTTCGAAATGTCGAGAGTAGAGCACAACCTCGACGCTTCGCTTATAAGGCGTGCATTAACTTGCAGAGGCACAGCATATCACTGAAGTTTGACCACTAGTATTAAATTAGTTATAATGTAGCTTGATAATTAATCGAAAGCACAAAGTATCAAGCACTAAGTTCCTCTATTACCTGATAATTTACGTATTCGTGTAACTGTCAGCTATGATCATTTTGCAACCTTATGAGACAATCTGTCTGGATAATAAACCACAAACTGGATACCATAGTTGAAGAAAAAAAAAATCTGGAAAACGGTTGACCTTAAAGGCCATCTTTGCAACTTCCCCCTAATTCCATATCTAAGCGCTTAAAATTGCACTTATGACGTTTTTGAGCTCTTCGAGCTCACGAACCAATCAACCGATTTTCACGTTCTTGGTGGCGATCGACGTGGATTTTTGGGCTCTAATAATTATTTTATTTCATCAAAAACGATCCAAAAAGAAATATCGAAGTTATGTGGAAAATAGTATGTGCAACATAGGACCAAAGTACTACATTTCTGTCCCGGCTATTTGCCACCCTCGCCTTTTTAATTATTATCATTATTATTATTATTATTATTATTATTATTAATAATAATAAAGTTAGCTGACGTTTTTAATATTTTGATTTCTTTTTCTCTTATTAAATTAGAACTTAAAATATTTATAAAAAATTGCACTTATAGTTTTTTAATTTTTTAAATTAAAATAAATAATAATTTAATAAATAAATTAAAATTTTATAAATGAAATTTTTGTTTGTTTTTTTGAAATAATTAAAAAAAAAAATTATAAAAAATTTTTAAATGTCGGCTAACTAAATTTTCAATTATTATTATTATTATTATTATTATAATTATTATTATAAAACTTACTTTCTGAACTAGACAAGTATCAGCTTGAATGTAGTCAGTACCCTCTTTGCCACTGTTACTCATCACTGACGTTTCAGATGAGCTCATTTTAGTTTTTAATTGTTTTATAATTATTTAACTTCATAAACTATTAACTAAATCACGTAAATTATATCACAATTGATGTGTTTTTATTGCCGAGATATTGCACTAATGGCGTCGTGACAGCTGTTCTGAAGCTTGATGCGTGTGAGTACTGACGCGCATAGTATCGCACATGCGCACTAATGGGTAAACCGAGGATAGAAAGGTAAACCGAGGATAGAATGTATCACTTGGGTCTCAGATAGAATGGATAGAATCCGAATTTTGGGCCTAGGCAAGATAAAAAAACACTTTTTTCGAAATTTTTCGTTTTCGATAACTGTCGAACGAATCAACTGATTTTGACGGGACTGGTTGCAATCGACGTGGTTTTTCAAACTTAAGAGCGGATTAATTTATGGAGTCGATCGGTCGAGCTGTTTAGATGTTATTCCAAAAAAAACCATTTTTTGAAAATTTTATTTTTGAGATTTCTCAAAATCTAGCCAATCGAATCGATTCAAATTTTCACGAAATTTAATGGCAATGATACTTTTTGGATCGCCACTTATTTCGATTCGATCTGATGAAAACTCGATTTTCGCAAAAAGGCGTGAAACCAATAACTTCCCGATTTTTGAAAATTTTCAATTTTCTTAGCGGGAAGTTAAAAAAGCAAAATATACGACTGAAGTTTCAACATAACCTCACATGAATTAAAAATTTAATAACTTCTTACAATGAAAATTAAATTCTATCTGCGTGAATAAAATATAGAATATCATCATGTTGTCAATCAAAGTTCTTTGACTCTTCTTACAACGATGAATTTTTTAAGGCTGCATTTAATGATACCGAAGCATCTTTGAGTATTATCTTCAGCTTGTTTCGTGGAACAAATCTGTAACTACGAAACTTAAGCTTCTGTTAACTATATTTGAATAACTAATACTCCCTTTGAAGGGATTTATTTTTAAGCGATTATAACTAAGTATTCATCTTGAATAGAATCTACTTATCAAATCTTACCTTAATTGCATAAGATTTATAAGAGAAATAGTAGTTTATTTATAGCTTATTTTCTAAATAGTTTGATTAAGTATTATTAATAAAATTAAAACATAATTTGTAAATCATAAATTTGGTTACCGTGATTTTGTAATAATTCAAATTGCAATAGACACGGATAATATGAAGATTATTCAAAGGGCAATTAAGATCAGTATAAATGGCTTGGACATGCATGTTAAGCTGTCGTTCTTTCATGAAAATTACTGACATCCCCTTTCACTATACCACTAATAGTAAGTCTTAAATCTCAGTCAAAAATAAAATACGATCAATCTTTACTAATAACTTCAGTGAATTATTCAAATTAGTTCACATGATCGCAGTTTTATTTTTATTTACATCATTTTATTTAATGCAGAGATTTTTTTAATTACACAATATCATAAATATGAATTATAACAGGTGTTAGGGTACTATTTAAATAAAGGAAATCACAAGAAAGGTGTAATCTAGTCTCGTTGAAGGTCTAATTTCGACTGTCATTCATTCTTTTTTTCGTCTCCTAGGCACAATACCCCTAGTGTCTCTTTCGCACACACAAATACACACCAATACCCAGTCACGGTTTTTGAGCATTTTAATTTCTTTCCCTCTCACTCTCACTCTATCGCTCTCTCTCACACTCAATACTCTTACCCAGACCCAAACGGTCAAACCTCAAAGTACTCTCTGTTGACCTGGTCCGTCTTCACCCCTAACTTGCTATACTATTCTTTATTCGCGTACTTACATACTTTAAAAATATACGCATAGGTACACGGAAAAAAAATTCTGGGAAAATTTACGATACAACTATTGTAAAGCTGGACTATACTTTTATTACTATTAATTTTCAAATATTTTAGAAGAAAATTTACTATTTATTAATGAAATTTTACAATTTACGATTAGAAAAAATACGATATTACTATTGTAAAAAGTAAGAATTAAAATTTCCAGTGCTGCCTCTGTATCTTTCCAATAGAACTATAACAAATTTTACAATAGTTGAATTAGAATGTTTGTCAATTAGTGTGAGCGATGGCCGTGCACAGCGCTAGACTCCGAGTTTATGTAAATGTTAAAGGACATGGGTACTAGTTTACCTCGGATAGCGTAGAGGGAGAGTCTCTGGCTGCCAACAAAGAGTTCTGGGTTCGATTCCCGGATAGGACGAGAATTCCAATTTCTTTTTTCGGTTACTGTATTGATACCAATTATCTCTCTCTCTCCCTAAAATTTCTTCTAAAAAAACCGACTGTCAATTTTTACAATAGTTGAATTGTAAAGTTTACAAACACATATTGTATAATTTGCTCTATATTATTCGACTTTTTAGGTTTCTTGTTAGCCTTGCTTGTTGAGTAAAATTTACAATAGTAGATCGTAAAAATTACTAAATGAGAAGTACAGTCCACCGTTACTATTTAATTTAACAAAAATTACGATAGTGAAATAGTAAAAATTCCTTTAATTTTTTTTCCGTGTATTCATTCACGATTCTATACACATTATCTTGAATTTTTGTCAGTAAATCTATCATATTATTGTTTTCATTAATTTTTTTCAAATTATTATAACGGCTGATAAAACTTTCAAATTATCATAAAAATTATTCAATAAATATAAATAAAAAAAAAAAAACAGTACGTATATTTCTCAGATTACATGTACTATATCACATCATGTCATAAAATAGACACATCTACTTGAATCAGAAATACATCTGCCACAAGTCTTGCATAAATTAATCGGACAACATAACTCCTCTCCAGTGTACATGGTTTGCTCAAATATCTGATATTAGATGTTGACTTGATTAATTACATTGCTATGGTAGTCGCAACGACCGGGGACATTGTTTGGAACGGCGACCGTTAGATATATTACTGTAATACTTGATTATAATGGCAGCTATTACTTTAGTTCTTTTATAATTATTATCCATTTATTATTCTCTACCTTCGGACTGTGTGACATTTATTATTTTCAGCTAAAAATTAAATTTAGTTGACTATAATTTCAAAAGTGGATTACTTTGAAACTTTAAAGTGTTTTAATTAGTATTAAATGTTTAAAATGCTTACAATAGATTAAACGTTACTCGAGTCTTCGATGAGCAAGTTAAATAAATAAAAAATATGATTTATATCGTACACCAGTTATTAATTTTCGAGAACTATTTAGCTAAATAGTCAGATAGATCTTGATAAGAAATATTTTTTTGGAATTTTTGACAATATTTACACCTTACTGATCAGTCAATTTCCATCTGGTTTGCGAAATTTGATTCGGGATTCTTAGAAATAAATCTAATTAATTATATATCTTCGAATTCTTTAAATAAGTAGTTTCAAATTTATTCTAAAAATTCATTTCTTCGAATAAGTTATTTTTTAGATTTTTCAAAATCTATTGAAACAGTTCGGTTCAAATTTCTTGTAAATTCAAATTGAGTAAAACTTCACTTGACACCACAAGTTACATTTCAAACAATTAATCCAGTAGAAATAAATGCATGTACACAATTAACGAAGACATTTTTTTGTTTTTTTGAAGAGATTTTCTCGGCTTAAAAATTTTCATTTGAATTTTAAATTAAAAATTCTTGAGTTTTAAATTTAAAAAGTCAATTAGTCAACAATTTTTTTTTGTTTTTTAATTTCTTAATGACAATCAATAATTTGGAATTAAATTCATGATACATTTGGGAATTTTTAAGAAAACGATAAAATTTTGCACTTACTAAAAGCTGATTCAAAGTTCATTAAATGACCAAGAAAAATTAATGATTCAAAAGCCGAAATTAATGATTAAAAAAATTTCATAACTCCTTAATGAACTAGATCTTTGAAAAATTTTAATGATATTCTTTAAATAATTTTAAAACATCAATACTTTTTAATTTTATCCAAATATGATTCAACAATTTCCGTGAAATCAATTGCTAGTTTGTTAATTGAAACATGGTTTAAAAAAATTTCTAGGCGTATTAAATTATTCGATAGATTAAAAAACGCAATGGATAATTCAGTATTCGTTGAGTGGTTAATAGTTAATTAAGCAAGCGTGTCTGGAACTCCATTAAAACTTTTGCCATTTCGGTGATTTTATCGGAATTTGATATCCCTCACATAACTGAAATATTTATGAGATTTTCACTCACTTTACTTTATCAGTTTGCGTAATGACTTTTTTCTTCTACAACTATTTTTCTCTCCTGTAATCTGCTCTAATTAGGCACTGACAAAAAAGTCAATAAATAACCGAAAACTGCAGCAATTATTAAAAATCTAACGGTTGTTTTTTGTATTTGTTCGATGATTTACGCAGTAAATCTTTGTAAAATAGTTACGATCTTTTTTTCAAAGCTTTCATATTATCACAAAAAGTTTATTCATGGAGAATGACCTTTACATAGAGTTGGGAAATAATATAATAATGCCGGATGTATAGTATGTTCCAGTTGTGTCAGTACAAAAGATCAATAAATTTAACCTCAATTAACAAGAGTATTTTTTCATATGACGTCATAGCGAATTTCGATTAACAGGAAATATAAGAAGTGACGTCAAAGGTTGCGATATTGATTACATGTTACCAGTCATGACGTTTTTGCAGAATAGACAGTAGTGTGTAGCTAGTCTAAATCATCCGAAGTAGCTCAAACTCACGTGAATCATTTAGCATCGTGTCATTAATGTAAATTGAAGCAGTCTGTGCTAACATGTCAGCCACTCTTCTCAATTGTCATGAGTTCATTCGTTCAATATTGTATTTTACAATTAAATCTGGAGATTTGAACATAGGTTTGTCTGTAAAATTGTTTCTTATGAATTAATAATTACAAAAAATTTCAAAGATAGAAATTTTTGATATTGCTGTAATGGATTTTGATTCATTGACTAAAAAGTTTGAGTGTTAATAATTAAGAGAAAAAATAAAAAATTATCAGTTCTAATTTTTGAAGAGATCAAAATTTTTTTTTCACCATATTACTGTACACTGATAAAAAAGTTAACTTGGTTCAAGAGAAAAAAATCTTGAACCAAGAATACCATTTTGAAGAAAATGATTTTCTTGAGTCAAAAAGAAAAAAGTTTGGAAAATCCAAAAGTGCACGCCTCATAATCTCCTTTTTTAAAATAAAATTGATTAAAATAAAATATACTAAATATAGAAAGCAAAATAATAAAAAATAGAAAACACTGCTATGGTTTAGTGGCGCCATAACTGCAAGGTGAGGAAAAAAAATACTATAATAAAATATATAGATAGAAATACAAAAAAATCCACAGTCATATACTAGTTTTTTATAAATAATAATTTAACGACAGTGAATTGAACGCTCATATTAACTAAGAAATTCTGTCGTGTGTTACTTTGGATAATTAAAAAAAAATTATTCCGGTACGATCATTTTTTCAACCAATTTCCCTGCAACATACACCCATTCATACACGGAAGTCCAAAAAATATTATGTTTAATGTTATTATATATTATGTTAAACAAAAAAATTGTTATTGAAATATATTTTATGTGCCTGAAAAATTATTTGACTTGACATAAGTGTACTCATTCTAACCTGTAAGTGCGATATAAATAACAAAAAATCAATCTCAGTTTCGACAATACTGCTTTTTTCGAAATGTCGAGAGTAGAGCACAACCTCGACGCTTCGCTTATGAGGCGTGCAATACTTGAGCCAAGAGCCTTTTTTTCCTTACTCAAGAAAATCATTTTCTTTATAATCTATATCTATACTCTATACTAATATTATAAAGAGGAAAGATTTGATTGTTTGTTTATTTGTTTGTTTGCATCGAATAGGCTCCGAAACTACTGAACTGATTTGAAAAATTCTTTCACTGTTGGGAAGCTACACTATCCCCGGGTGACATAGGCTATATAACATCATAATTTGTGTTGAAATTTTTGTTAAATAGCCGTGCGAAGCCGGGCGGACTGCTAGTTGTTTTTTTTATTTTTCTATTAATGTAGCTACATCTGTTTCTGATTGATATGGGGAAGAGGTAATCACTATAGTTCAAAAAAAATTTAATTCATTATTAATTTTCTATGAAATTCAAATTTTGAAATAAACAAAACTTTATAATAAATTTGGAATAAAATCATTCTCATTTTAGTTTATATGTAGAAGAAAAACAGCCAATTTTCATAGAATTTTTTCATATTTCAAGCGCAAATTGCACATAATGCCAAAATTTTCTACAAATAAGATGAAAGATCGAACAAAATTTTTCGGTAAAAATAAATGATTTTAATTCAGCATCTAATCGATACATTCTAATTTCCAATCTTTGTTTACTTTCAAATTTTTAAAACTTTTTTTGAAATGCTATTAAGATAGCTTATAAAAACAATAAAATAAAAATTTATACATACCTGATAGAGATCTTTACCTTGATGTACTTGAATATTTATTTGTTATAATATGTAGCAAACTGAAGAAATAGTTACGAAACATATGCATAAAATGAGGGTTTTTGGTACGCCTGAAGTTAATTACTACCTTCCTGTTACGGGAGAAGGTGATTTGAGCGCTTGACGTCTTCCTTGGAGGAGATAGCAGTTTTTCAGGCTCTCCGATAAATGTCTGAATTGATAATCCTGACGATCCTGGTCAGGATAATGGGACAAGCTTATTAAATTATTTCATTGTGATCGGTCCTTGATAAGTGCGTAAAGTTTTAATTGAACTCGACCTTCTTTTGAAGTAAGTGAAAATCACGTTCCAAGATTACGTTATATACATAGATACAGGCAAAGTTAATAAAAGGGCGTTAATTAAAAAAGCAGATTTTCTTTCAAAGTATCAAAGAAAACTTCTTCTAATATAATATAATATAAATGAAAATATGAAGGTTTTGTTGGAAAAACAATAAATAATGACAATAACAGCAAATAGTTTATAAAGCAAATCTTTATTATAGCAATAGTGAACAATGGATAACTGTTAAAGATTTTAACATATTATTTTAAATTTTCGTTTTGATAAAAATAGCGATTGGATGTTTTAAGTTTAGGTGAATATCTAAGTTGTCTTTTATGACATTAAATAAAAACTTAAAAACATAAAATTGATAATCGGGATAGCGATGATTATTAATGATGATATCGTTTACGCACGTGACGACGCGTGACCAACGATATATTTGCATACACGAATCATAACAAGTTCGTGACTGGTACGTAAGAATAATTCGTATAATAAAAATCATTATTATTTTGTTTTTTTTCTTATTTTTGTTATTTTTATTTTCTCTATATACTCTCTCATCATACATTTGAAAAATTCTCTTTTTGTTCCACTCTCAAATACTATACAATTTCACATATGAGACGCGCAATTATCACTGTAAATTATAAACTATTTAATTTAAGATTATCGTAATTTTATATCATACCGTAATAATTAATAATTATTGTTATTATTTTTAATGAATGTGTTAATTTTCCAGTTTTGTGAGTAAAAACATTTTTAAATTACAAATGGTACATGAAAAATTTTTTTTTACCTCTAATAAATGACAATAATAATAATATAATAGTTATAACAATAGTAGTAGAAAAAAAATATATATCATCATTTTTATATATATATTTATATTCTCTCGTAAAATTCACCGAGTTATACAGTTTTACACATTCGGATTATTTGCTCTAGGCGGTTTTCTTTCTTTTTTATTTTTATTCTGCTCCATTTTCTCGCTATTCACTCATTACATTTAATACGTAATGTACGTTACCTTATGTGAAATATTAAATCATAATTGATAATACGCGCGAGAAGATTGAATAGCGTGCGGAAAAAATGATTGAGACAAGAGTTCAAGAATAATGACTACCACAAGATTAGATGGATTAATAATAATAATAATCCTCCTCATCCGTATCCGGTAATCATATGTGTAACAAATGCGCATCTAGGTCACGAGACATCACTTCCAAATAAAATATCATCTTTATTTCAATTTATTTATTTAAATACTAGAGACAAAATCAATAATGATAATAATAATAATAACTGATTGTCGACAACAAAACATACTTCAGTCATTTAATTCAAAATCATAAAATATACTAACATTAATAATAGTCATAATAATTAAAATTAATAATTATAAAAATAATGCTTTTAATTAATTATGTTAATGGCTAGTTCTAATGATATTTATTTTTAATGTTCCAAGGATAAATACTCTTCAGCATTACAGTTAAAATATTTATAAAAAAAATTTAATAATAATTATTATTATAAAAACTCATATACTTTTGTTTGTATTAATCTCTACAGCATATTTACGGGAACAATCATTATCATTTTTCACACATTTAATTAATCATGCGTACCGAACTATTATTACCCATTTTATATAATTATTATTCTTTTCTATATTGATACCCCGAAATCTCGAATCGTTGATTATTCCTCTTTACTCAATTATTTAATATATTATTTTATATAATTATTGTTAGTAATAATTTTACAACTAAAAATTTATAAAATAAATCAATTAAAAATATTATTTTTATTAAATATTTTAGGCTTACTATAGAGGCACATGTCGAGTATTTCGGCGCATCAAAATTTATTTAGATATATATATATTGTATAATATACATACATATATGTGTACACATATAATAATATAAAATGTATATGTAGGCACATATATGTGTATAATATACGATAGTTGATATCCTTAAAAATAATACGTCTAACAACATTATGTTCGTCCTAAATTGCTTTCCGTAATCACTCTCGTAACACCGATGAGCCCGAGATGATATTTTTTTTTATTTTTTATTTTTTTTTTAATAATATCTTTACATACTGTACATTTCTTTTGATGTGTCGTGTGTCAAAGTAAGTTTTAATGGACAAAAAAAAGTTTATAAATTTATCATTTATCGTGTTTTGGCATCCTCCCCAATCCCATCTCGGGCAACTACGGCTAAAAACCATGTATACCATACTATTTTATTTAATTTCTTAAATATTATTTTTATGCAGCATCTTTGCTTTTGTTTCATTCAATATAGCCTTGTTCTTTGATACCTCTTTAAAAGGTTCAAATGTTATTTGATGATTTTTAATCTATTCTTCTGCTCTTTACGTGTCTCGGAATTTTTTTATTAATTCATTTATTTAATATATATTTAGTCAATGTATATACTTTTATATACTTTTTTATTTCATTACATTTATATGTGATTGGCGGGCGGCTCACGTGAATATTTATTTGCGAATCAGCAAGACATGTAAAGATATACTGCGTCAACTCTGATTGTTTCTGTTTATGTCAAAAGAATTTTTTTTTTGTCATCTAACGCTTTAACTTATAATTTTCTCAAAATATATAAAATGATAATTTAACAATTGCTAACGTATCGTGAAATCTCAATTCGTCGCAAAATTTAACAAATTTTGAGCTCTACAAATTTCGTCTGTAAGAAATTAAAAATTGACTTTTTCCTATTTTTTTTCTTTTCAATATTGTTCACTCTGCGATCATTTATTGATGAAAATAATCGATTATCCAAGAATTAGATTTCATAATTTTTTTAATTTCCAATGTTCAAAAATTGGATTTTCAACTTTTGACTAATAAATTAGAAGTTATGCATCAATTTTTCAATATTGTTGGTATGACTTTACCTACTTTGGATTTATTTCTCAAAAATTAACACAAAAACTTTTTTTTTTTTTTTTAGTTGCGTAAGATGATTAAAAATATTTTAGAATTGAAAAATTAATGCATCAAAATTAATATGTTGATCAAAAGTCGATAATTCAATTTTTGAGCTTTTTCGATTCTTCAATTTTTTGAATTCAATTTTTTTTTTAATTTTACAGAAGAAAATTTGAAAAAAAAAAAAAAATTATGAATAACTTGATTTTTTAATTTTTACCACAAAACATATGTAGATCTCAGCTTCGATGTAATTATCAAACGTAAGTTAGCGGAAAAAGTTGTGATGAGCAGATCTTGATATTGTTTTGTAATTACCAATTTTTTCTAATGTAACTATTTTCTCTCGCATACTTCAACACTATTCAATATTTTTCGAAGCTCATATTTTATTGAAAAATTACTGTAACATTTTATTTCTTCAAACCAACCATAAATAGCATTTTACTATGAATCATGCAATGTTTCTCTTTATTGCCATTACAGATTTACTTCTACGTCTCATTACACTTGATCGATACAAGGTTGAAGGTATAGAAAATAAAATCATTTTTCCCGACACGCTGACTCACCTTAATCGTTATTTTTTTATATTCTTCACGATAGTTGCCACGAAAATTTGTTTTATCATTTTTGTACAGAGGCTTAAAAGTACGTTTTTATTTTAATTATTATTTTTCTTCTTTTATACAAAACAATATTACCCTTCCTTCGCCCAGATAACCTGCAGTGACCGAATCATCGCGAGGATACAAATATACATAATACCGCGAGTGTCGATATCAAAAATAAAAAAAATTATTTTAATTAAAAAAAGAATAATATTAGAAATGACATGAATGTATATGATATATGATATTTTTTTCTTTTCTTTTTTTTTTTTCTATCAATATTTACAAACCGACGGCAAGAATGTACTATCACTTTGTTATAGTTTTATTTATTTTATTCTTAATTTTCACTCAATCTAAGTCAGTCAGAGAATATATATGTAATGATTTGCGTTTTCTTTATAGACGATTAAAGTTTTCCAATAATTTATTTTAAGAAAATTATAAATTAAATAATGGACTTCTAAAAATTTCGATAATAAATTAATTAAATTTTAAGTCACTATATTTCTTTTTTAAATTTTATAATTTGCACTTTTTTTTCAAAAACTTCGTTTTTAAAAGCTGCTGTGACGAAAAAAATTCAAGATTTTTGTAAGAGATATCATAAAATAATTTCGTAAAAAAATTCATTTTTTATATTTATTGTTAAAATTAAAAAACTTTAATTTTTAATTAAAGAAATTTTTTTAGATTTCAAAAAATAAATGTACTTATCAACCGATTTGAAAAATAGAATATTTTCTCAAAATTTGTAAATTTTAAATAACGATAAGAAAAATTGAAAAAAATCAGAGACTATAGTATTAAAAAAAAAAAAAAAAAAAAAAAAAATTAAATAAAATTGATGCGAAAGAAAAATTATGTTCGATTCGGCAATAAATTCTGTACATAAATATTTTAACTCAACTATTAAAGACAAAAATAGTGACCCAAAAATTAACTAACAATTTAATTTATTAAATAAAATGTTTTCCATAAAAAGTTTCGGATAAAATAATGTAATAAAAAACTTTAAACGTCGATAAAGCTCAACGGATTCGATACCTCGGTAGATATTTCCGTTAATTTCCCGGGAGTCGAAAAAGAGTTTTTCACCGCGGATCTATGACAACTGTCATCACGGGTTTACTCTTTGGGTTTGTACAAAATTAACGAAAAAAAAAAAAAAAACAACTAATGACTACAAACTAATAATAATATTCAATTAAAAATTATTTTTATCCTTCATTCAGTATGTACAGTGTGATCGAGGACCTGCTTGTACAAGCGTGTAAATGCATGAGTCAAAGGAACTGATATGGAGTAAATAAAAGTTAATTGGAGTGACATGAGTATGATTATTGTTACCTTTACTGTATATGTATTTAAGTACGAGTAAATGCAAAATCTATTTAAGATTACGAGCATCACATAGTAAGGGCTAGTACAATATCGTGTAAAAAAAAAAATCGTTGGTATTATCTACTTTACCGCGGTCACGAAAGAGCAAACAGAGTATCGCTAACCCACGTACAAGCACCTCAATGAAAGGAAAAAAGGATTCCCGACATGAATCCGTCTGACTTTATATTACAAAATTGGCCCTCGCTAATGTAACACACGCGCGACGCTAATAAGTACCATTGTCAAGTACGACTGCCAGTACATCTATAATTGTACATCATTAAAAGTTTTTTATTTTTTTCCCTTTTTATTATTAACGTTATCTTTATTACTTCTTTCAAACTGTTGAAACGTTCTTTTTAATACTCGATGCTTTCAAAATACTGGGTCACGCAACGATTGATCCGGAGATATTAATCCAACGACAATTTCTTTAAATTATTTTAGAAGAAAAATATTAAGAAATATATTTTTGGCCGGGATCTCGAATTTTGTCTACTGTGTTTTATTTGTCATCAAACTTAATGAAAGAATTGATTAAGTATCCACTAAAAATATCTAGAATTTTGTCTTAAATTTGATTTTGAAACTATATTTTGAACAGTTTAGTCGATTAAAACAATAATGAGTCAAAAATTTAGCTTTAGAACAAAGTAATTCTTTTTTTAGAAATAGATTTTAATTTTTTTTAATTTTTGAATTAAGTAAAAATATCATTTAACAGTTTACAATAAAAAAATATAAAATTTAAAGTATCGGAAAAAAAGATAAATTTAAAAACCTTCAACTGACATTTATTCGAAAAAAAAAGCTTTAATTCAACAATTAATGATTAATAAAGAAAAATATATTTAAACTGAAAAAACGACATTGGAATAAATTTACACATTTAAATAATTTTTTTTTTTTTTGATTAACATATATTTCTGTATTTATCTTAAATTATTCAACGTAATTATATTTGCTTCTTACATAAATGTCAGTCGGAGTGAATATTCAATCTCTTTCTATTCATTTATATATTTCTTTTTCTATAATATTTTTTTACGGATTTTATGTACTTACATTTAAAAAAATACGAGTAAATTGTTACCTTAAAAAAAAAAAAAAAAAAAAAACAATTACTTTCAAAAATACAAAGGATATTACTATTAACAGCCGAGATCAGTGATTGCAGTTTCAATCGGCTTAGCGAAACGAATGGAAATTTTGAAAAAAACCTTTTTAGAGAAAATAGATAATTTAATAAACTATTTCACCACAAAAATTTTTTTCAAAAATTTCATTTGTTTCGTGAAACCAATCGAAACTGCAATTGCTCTGCTGTTGGGAGTGCGACAGAGATAGTTCCGTTGAACTCCGTGAGAGCAAAGCGAGAAAAAGATGGTCTCACCTGTTAAGACCAAAATTAATCACCAAATAACAAATTGTCAGTTCAAACATCACTCAAATAAATTCTCGTTGGATCAATTGTCAGATCACTAATCGCGTCACCAAAATACTGATCAGTTAAGTTAACAAAAATAAAAATTGCGCGACAAGTGTTTTATTATTTTGCGAACAAGCCGTCGGTAATCTCATAATGTAACTCATTTTCTTACGACTGCACTTATTATTATTATTATTATTTTTTTTTTTTTTTTAGTTACAGACGCAGTAAAGACACACTCGACTATTTTATTTAATTATTATTGTTAGTTATTAATCGTAACTCTTAACCATTTATCATTAATTTTTATAATTACAATTAAAATTACAATTAAATAGTAATGCTTATCATCAGTCGATCGAGAAGCAATTATAATTATTAAATTATTATGGACAGCTTCGTAATACATATAATTTTTAGCGTCCGCCACCAACACTTATTACATATTTTATTACTCTATTTTACTGCATTTAATAATTATTAATTTCAATTATCAATACAATGTATCCTATTAAATAACGTGACATACCTCAATAAACGAAACGAAATATATACACGTTTCATGATTGTTTTCTGCTTTTCATTTCATAAGTCTATCCGTGTTTAGAGTTTACGTAGTTATTTACGTAAATTTTTTTCTCCTTATTCTCGGATTAAATTTAAGATTAAACACAGATTTTCCTCGGCTACCCATCCATATCACAGGTCTGAGAAAACAGAGAATACTTTTGACGTTCGTACTTTTCATATTTTTTTTTTTTTTTTTTTTTTTTCGTCATTAATTAAACATTTTTGTTCCATTCGTATTAGGCGAAATTTAACGCGGCACTGGTGACTCAAAAGTCACTTGGTCCTCCAGAAGTCTTCATAATCGATCGAACACTCATTTATCATAACAATTATTCAGGATTAATTAAGTTAATCAACGTATTCGATTTTTATAGACGCGAATTTTAATTCTGAATTTGTTGCGTTGACGATAATGTGCCGTGTTGCTATATTCATTTATTTTTTATTTAAAAATTTTTTAACTATGTACATTTAATTAAAAATGATAAGTGTAGAAAAAATGGATTTATTTATATAAGTTGTTGTGGAAATTAAAACATTAAATCAATGAAATAGCAATACAGCGTATTATCGCGAGGCAGTCACTGGAGTCTATTTAAATGTTATGTCAACTTGGGATTTATTCACGATGTAAAAAATTGGTGATGGCACTGTTTTTTTTTATTTTTTTTTTTTTGAACACTTTCGTAATGTTTGTTTGCATGTTTATTTAGTTTATTCACACAATGAACGGTAATCCAGTCATCACTGTGTCAAACAAGTAGTGAGCCATCAGAGACAATAGTGCTGAGTAACACCAGAGAACTATTTCACCGGAAACGCCGTTACTTAGCTGGACATTTGTACGAATCATCGTGTTGTAATCTCTGCTTAATAAAGGCTCTGCAACACCGGGAGATCACACCAGTGGCGTCCCGTATACTTCATTCGTGTGGACGTTCTGGTTGCTGTCGTTTAGTCGCGATGAACATTGCTGTAACAAATTGTTCAAAAATATTTTTATTAATCACTGTGTTAGAACGATAACTCATAAATGTTATAATTATTATTGGAAAATTTTTAATAAACTGTAAATTTTTAAAGAATAAAATTAAATTTTATTGCACACCTCAAAAAACAAAAATTTAAGACTCCAATAATTCTTTTACGAGATTTGCTTCGATAAGAAACTTGCAGAATAAATATTGTTTTTTTTAAATCTGTTAGAAAAATTTTCAAATTTTAGATATAAGTTGTGCCAGTTAAAGGTATTGATTGCTTGTTTTCTCTTTAAAATTTTTCTAATTTAGTCATTACTATTTCGTCTGTGTCTAGATATTATTATTCAGGAATTATTATTATAAGAAATTTTATTTGATTGAGAAGTGCAGTTGATCAAAAAAAAAAATGAAAAACTCTATGGATTTATATATTAACATATACCGATAGACAAATAACAAAATTACGCAAAGTTTTAAAAACTCATAAAATTTATGAATCAAATTTTGGTCTTTAACAAAGAAAACTGATTGATTTTTAACTTCCCGCTAAGAAAATTAAAAATTTTCGAATGTTTGGAAGTTATTGGTTTTACCCCGTTTTTCGAAAATCGAGTTTTCAACGGATGTTGACGTTTTGAGGTCCAAGGAAGCTTCCCCGAATGTTTTCGCGATGATGTCCGTATGTCCGTAGGTCTGTCTGTATGTGTGTGTGTGTGTGTGTGTGTGTGTGTGTGTGTGTGTGTGTGTGTGTGTGTGTGTGTGTGTGTGTGTTTGAATAACTTTCAAATGGCTTAACCGATCGATTCCAAAAACTAATCAGCTCTTAACATAAAAAAAATACGTTGATTGCCGTTAGCCCGGTCGAAATTGGTTGATTTGTTCGTGAATTATCGTTGTCGAAAAAAAACCGAAAAAAGTGTTTTTTTTTTTTAATTACTTCAACATTCATAGTTCGATCACTTTAAATTTAAAGAATCTTTATGAGGCTCAAAAAACTGCGTTGAATGCCGCCAACCACGTGAAAATCGATTCATTTATTCAAAAGTTATTGTGGTTTAAAAATTCAAAAAATTGTGTTTTATTAAACGTGCATCAGACTTTTGAGCTCGGAGAGCTCAAAATGACACGAAAATTATATTTTTGAGCTCGAAGAGCTCAAAAACGTAATGAGTGCAATTTTCAGTGCTTAAATATGGAATGAGCGGGAAGTTGCAGGGATGGCCTTTAGGGTCAACCATTTTCCTAATTTTTATTGCAATTTTCTGCCTTAACTTTTTTTGGTGTTTTTGGATTTTCCATTGCTTTTAATTTATCTCATGCTTTCCACTTTGAAAATAATTTAATAAGTAATTTCTTATACTGAAAAATCTTTTTTCAAATATTTAAGTGAGAATTGTCAGTTACTGAGTTTAAAAATAGGACAATTGCATTAAATATGCAAGCGCAAATAACATGAATTTTGCACAAAAAGAAGATAAATAAAACTATTCCATTTACTTTTTAAAATAGCACGCGACAAAGTTAAAAGGTCACAAGTAACATATAGCTTTGGAAAATTTTAATTACTCCGCCTCGCAGGTACATCACATGAAACTAATTGTTGCATTTACATTTGTTCATGCTCATGAGTCATGAGTTACAATTAAGTAAAAAAAAATTAATTTAAAATTTTCAACAGAATTTATTGTTGAACAACTCTGAATGAAGTACACACAGGAAAATACGAATCGATTTATTGTGTGCTCCGGATATTGTTTTTTCATTCATCCGGACTGCAAATACATAAACAGACCAACAACAACTAATATTGAAAATCAAACCTTTTAATTTACATCGGTGTTTGTTGAAGTTTTTTTTGATTTACCAGTTAACTTTGATATCATTTTAGTTTACAACACTCTACGTACCGGAAATACATTTACTGTACATTGATAACAATGATAAATTTCAAAAGTATATATATATATAATGTATAGCGCACACCCAGCGTTAAATGTTTGAGTTTTCTAGTTAACATTAAATGATTTGTTGTTTTCATAAAGTTATAGTTTGTAATATATTTTTAATTAATTACTTGGTTCAACTGGAGTAATTAATTTAATTAAAGTCGATACCAGCGGATAATTAAATTGCTTTCAATATTGAGCTAATTAGTATTAATCTATACTCCACAGATAACTACGATTATGTAATCATAATCAGTAACCATGCAACCAACATTCATTTACAATGCATGACTTTTTTGGCACGTTTCGATCGCAACTGTAGTTCGCTGTAAACTATCGCTACGAGACTGCACTCACATTAAATTGTTTCTATCATTCATGTAACGCCATAAATTTATTTCAGCTACGAGTTTTTAAAAACAACGAATTTTGATTTATAGAGTGTGTACTTTTGGATTGATTTACTGCACGATGTACATGGAAAAAGTGCGATCGAATTGTTCTGTGAAACATGTTGGTCGGTAGGGTTATGTGCTAAAACAACGAAAGTTATAAATTTTCATATTCTTTACGGCTTTTTATTATAAATAGTTCGAAATTTCAATTATTATTTTCCTAATTTAAGAAATTTTAACAATTGATCAATTCATAATGATTTCTTCGCAAATTTATCACATGAATGCACTAGTAGCTTGGCGAGATCTGCATATGTCTACGACTCGTTCTAAAAATATTGGGCTTCACGAAAAATAAATGACTTGTTGCATAAATAACTATTAATGTTATTACCCTCTCACTTACTATCCCTTACTTTTATTTATGCGTATTAAATTGAGTGATTTTTAAATTAATAGTATATTACATATCTAGGCCAATAAAATAAGAAAAGTCTCAGACCACATGTAATTGTTGGCCGAGGCGAAGCCGAGGTTGACAAACATGTGGTCTGAGGCTTTACTTTTTACTGGCCAAGGTGTGTATACTATTTTTCTGCTCGACGTAGCCGGAATGTGGCAACTTTGTTTAGCGCAGCGGCCAGAAAGTTGCCACTTTCCGGCCGGAGGGCAGAAAACTTTATTTTTAAAAATTTATAATTAGTTGTTTGTTTATTTTAAATTTAGTTTTTTGTAACAATCTTAAGTTTATCAGCTCTTTGTCTGTAATGGTTTTATTTTGCACTCTTTGTCTATAAGCCTGGGTCATTAATGTCCAGCCGGTTTTTCGTAGAATTTAATAGACAAAAAATTAGAAAAAATTTGAGTTATCATTAGAAAACTTTAACTTGATATATTGATGACAAATTTATATTTTGCATACATTTTCTCTTTAAAAAATGAGATTACTTAGTGAAAAGTAAGTGTTTTACTGAAAAATTCATAACTTTAGAAGTAATTGAGATACTTTGACCTGTTTGGCGGAAAATTGTAGCTAAATCATGCACTTTTATAAGAAAAAAATATAAAATTTCATTGGCGCAATATTAAATGCTTTAGTTTGGCACGTCAAATGTGCAATAAATTGTGTATTGAAATGAACAAAATTTATATACTGAGATTAAGAATAATATACGTTATTCAGAAAAAAATTTTTTTTTTGCTCGACGGGCAGAAAGCGTCAAATTTCGGCTTGCTGCGCTAAACGAAATTGCCACTTTCTGCCTTCGTCGAGCAAAAAAATAGCATACACTCCTCGGGAAGTAAATAAGAAATTACATGTGATCTGAGACATTTCTTACTTTACTTCCCTCGGTGTATAATATACTATTTTTCAAATTCTAAAACTTAACTACGCAAAAAAACTTAAAAAAAAAAAAAAAAAAAAAACAATTGAACACGTTAAAATAAAAAATATTTTATTGTTATTTGCGATTTTTGAACGTTGTCTATAAATTTGGATCGTAAGCGTCTAACCTATGTCGTGGATTGTAAATTATAAATTATCAAACTCCTGAAAATATGACTTATAAGCTTATTATCACTAAATATAATGATGTATAGAAAAAAAAAAAAACATTACAGTTATTAACAATTCATTGATTTGATAAAATTAAACTATCGTGTTGAAGAAGTTTATAACATATATTCTCCTTTATCAATTAAATAAAGCAATACTAAAATTTATTGAGAATATTTAATTTTTACAGAGAAATTAAATATTGATTAATAAAAAGTAGGTCGAATAAAATGAATATTTAATAAATTAATTCATAATCATGAATTTTTGATAACTTCATAATGAATTTTCCATCAGTGGGAATAAACAATTTACTTCCCAATTACATCGTTGAATTATTCACAAAAAATAATGGATTGATAATACTGATTGATAATAATGATTAACAATCAATAAAATTTTAATCAACAGACGAACAGTAATTTATGATAAAGAGTCACTTATAGCTGTACATAAAACAATTAAAATTATCAATTACTCCTTTATTGATTTTAAATGAATTAAATGACTACTTAAAAATAAATAATAATAAAATATAAACTCACCGCTTGCTTTCTCTCCCAACTTTTCATCGCTGACTTGTACTTCTCAAACTCATGACACCAGTCAGAATATATTTTCTGATAGTCAGCAGCTTTTGCTGGTGCGGAACAACGATGCGCATCAACGGTGATGTTGTAAGAACAAAGTAAAGCACCTCCGAGCCAACAATCATATCTTCCCGCATCCTGTTCGTTCACACCAACAATAACAAGACCTTTCTCGGAGGTCTCAATGAACTTGTCACCTCCAGCGCCGTACTTGTACGCGATCTGATACCTTCCTTTTTCTTTGCTGTAGTGATACCACCTAACCTCTTGATTCATCAACACCTCCGGCATCTTTACGAAGCACCCCAGATGCACCGATTGGCCCCACGTTACCACCAGCTTTCGTTTTCCCACGCTGCTGTCGCAAACATCGGCGGTGCTGTTCGAAACGTCTTGAAGGAGTCTTCAAGTCAAACAGAAATGAAATTTATTTATTTTATTTTTTTCTTTGATCTTGATAATTGTGATTTTTATCACAAAGTTGTTGATCGAAATCAAATAAATTAAATTATCAACAATTACAATCCATTTGATTTGTGTAATTTAAATGTCTGGGTGGATACGGACTTAGCTTGTGATGGAAAAAAGTTTCAAATTGTAAATTGTACTGCCAAATCGTTTACTTAACAAGGAACAGAATTTATTATTGAATTTATTGCAAACGCTTGGCTCATCCAATTTAATTTCGTCCAATAAAATATAGTATACGGTTAGAAGGAGAGATGACATTTACGGATGAACGTTGATGTTGAAAAATCAAATTTAATACTTGAGCAAATCTTAATTTCCAGTATCTACGTGCCAGATTTTTTTTTAATAATACTTACGGATTATCTAGGTCAAAACGGCATTTATTCAATTTTTTCGATATTATGAATGCAAGTGGTAGAAATATTTATCTCCGAGTAAAGAATAAATAGGCGAAACATCTTTAGAGGAAACTCTTGCTAAATGTCGAGGGCTGGGAATAATTCAAGTATATTTTGTGCGAAAAAAAAATTTTAAAATGTAGGTTACTATTTATGGATTTGAGAGGGAATAAATATTTAAAATTGATCTGATGATAATACTTGTAGAATAGAGTAATACGACCAATAGATGAATGAGTGCTATTTTGATAAATAATCATAATTATGTTCAATTGAAAAATACAAGTCGTAAAAAGTGTAATTTCATAGATGTGGATCATTCAGCCGAATTGAATTTATTTGGAATGTAATTGAATAAAATTTATGAAAATTTGAGGTCTTAGTATCAAGACATAACGTCTCAACAAAACTATTTAGTGAAGTTTATGTGAAAATTTGGAAAATCTATTTTTCATTTAAATTAAGAATGATAAAATTGAAAGTTTATCAATATTGAGTACAATTAGATCAGATTAATTAATGGTTAACAAAAGTACCGACGGATAATAAAGCTTAGCTAAGGAATATTTGGATAGTAATAAACACTAATATCTAAACTAACATTTTTTTCAAAATTTTGTTGATAAACATATTCGGGTTCAGACATGGCTATACTTGATATGTTTAATTTTGTTGTTAATTTTTTTTCTGTTTTCTAGTAAAAAATGATTATTATTATTATACTAATATTATAAAGAGGGAAGATTTGATTGTTTGTTTGCATTGAATAGGCTCAGAAATTACTGAACCGATTTGAAAAATTCTTTCACTGTTGGGAAGCTACATTATCCCCGGGTGACATAGGCTACATTATATTATGATTAATTTCGAAATTTTTGTTAAATACCGTGCGAAGCTGGGGCGGACTACTAGTTTGTTAATATTTTATAGAAAATCTTCTTAAATAATGAGAAATATCTAAATTTATCAATAATTTTCTTTTCATTACAAATACCTACAAGTTAATAAAATTTTACTACCCGATAGGTCTTATTACTCGTGAGTACAATTTAAGTTTCGAAAGTTCTTAATTAATCACTCTAATGTAATGCATTGAGTACATTTACATACATTTTGTACTGTGTATTCGTTCCTTTTTCTTATGAGAACACATCTAATTGTTCCTATACTACTTTTATTTTATTTTATTCCTAAGATTAAATTTAGTTTTTATTATTAATGAGTTTCTCGTGGCAAAAATTTGAAAAAAGGCAAATTTTCAATAAATTTCTGATGAACAAAACATCGTTAAAAATTAGCTTAACCTTCTATCTATTACTCGGATGACCGAATTTATTATTTGGTAAAAAGATTCTAGTAAATATCAATAATCATTAAAAATTTCAAGTAATGAAATGAAATTGAATTCTGATCAAAATTTTTTTTGTTTTATTTGAAATTTCCCTGTTTGAAAAAATGATAAATTTTGAGCAACTTTGAATTACAATAATAACAAAAAAAAAAAAAGAATAAATGGTAACAATGAAGAAAATTGTAATAATTAAGCAGCACAATCGTTAATTGTGTAGCTAATTAAATCACTTACCCTGGTGCATAGGGTTTACAAGCATTAGTGTCTTTGTCCCAGCCGCAGTATGGATCATGAACGCAACGTAGACAGTTATCATATCGCCGAGAGCACATAACTAAATCGATTTGCTTTATACGATGGTCTGAGGCAACATAGAGGGCTTTATGTTCCTTAGAGATCTCCATCGCTTGAATAGGTTCACCGGGAGTTACGTCAAATACATCAAGCAGTATTGACTGGGACTCTCCATTGCTGTCTACCCACTGTACAACTTTGTGTACTCTGCCATCGCCTATAATAATAAACATAATGACAATGACCAGGATTAATTAGTGTTATCATTTTTGAATTCAAGGACGTCCACACGCTTCATATTAGCTAGTTTTATCAAAGATAAGTTACTTATTGCTTGTTTAATCTATAAGATAAATTGTGGCGCTTTTGACGACAAAGGTGCAATAAGTGTCGTTGTCGTAACAATTATTATGTAAACAGTAATAATAATAATGAATAAATATCTCAGATGGTGCTAAGTCTAGAAGTTGGATTTGCTCTATTTGTGTGGTTCCCTCAACTACATATTGCGGTTCTTTGTACGGCAACTTGCAGTTGAGAGCACCACATGACTCGTGTCCGCCATTTTGAGACTTAATCACTTGGTGTGTTCAAATTATTTGGAACTTAAATTAGTAGTTAATAAAATGATAGTTTTTTTTTATCAAACAAGTTAGTATTTATTACATAATTTTTACTTCTTCCAACATAACTTCAATCTACCTGTCAAAAATATTCGTTATTGAAGAAAGTAATATTGGCAAATAATTCTTTTTATACATTATTTTTCAAAATTGTTTCTATTTTTCAGCTTACGCTAATGAAAAAAATATCTCGATTTAAAAGTAAGAATCTTGAACCAATAAAATCATTTTTAATCTGAGTAAAATTTACAAAAAAATTTGGGAAATCCAAAACTGCACGACTAATAATGTTCATTTAATTATGAAATAATAAAATAAAGCGAATGTACAAAAAATATCAAACAGCTGAAATAAGATGATAATGCGCACGCGTCCCTAGTGGGATAAATGTACTGAATATATATAGACATACAGTCCTTTGGCTTTTTTTTAATTTTATTAATTCCAAATAAACGACTCGAAGTTCTAAGTTACCTAGCCATTTGCATTCGGTGACCTACAATTATTTCAAAGAATTTATCAAAAAAAAAATTAGACTCAATCAATAGATTTTTTCACAAGTTACACTGTTTTCAGGGTTTCATACATGACGCCAGGAAAATTTTTTCAACTATTTTGACGTTTTTTTCGTTCCAATTGCACTGGATAAATTTTTGAAAAGTATGGAATTAATCTCTATTAAATTATCTTGACAATAGGATGCAAAATATCTTGATTCTGTGAACTAACAAGGCTATAATAATAATAAAAAAAATTTTTTGCAGTCGTGCAATAATTGCCAAAATGAGGCGAAAAAAATTTTTCAATCGAAAAGCATTCTCTGATGCTTCGCATCATGAGTCGTGAAATCAAGAAAATTTTCTTGATATAAATTTTTTTTTGCTTGATTCAACAAAATCAAATTTATCGAAATAATGTCTTTGGTATTAAATTTTTCCTCTTGAATCTAGTTAATTTTTATTTTAATTATGTAGAATCTTCTGTTAATTTTGTATTAACGTTGATGTCTTTGAAAGATTTTCAAATATAAGAAAAAAAAAAATTTAACACCCCTGAAGTTGAAAATTTTCTCATCAAATATTTATATCTTAGATCATTTAAAATAGTCCGAATAAAATAAAATTTATAAAACTATCTGATAGTATGAGCAGCGAATGACCATCCTTGAACATATAAAACAACAAATTTTACAATAAAATAAACCAATACTCACTTGAGCCAGCATAGTAGACTGTGTACTCAAGATCCATCCCGATGAAATCAATTCTCAGCTTATCAACGACTAGTCTAGTAAACATGATGTCACGTTTGAAAAATACGGGCTTTTCGTTCTCATGAGAAATCGCAGAATCCATGAGCGGATGAGATCTTATAAAATTGAGAACGGTGTCTGGTAATGTTTCCGTATCGTTAACACATTGACCTGGTCTTGGCTCAGGTACTTTGTTAGACAGTACGGGAAGCCAAGCACTGCTGCTTGTAGCTTGTTCTTTGAATTTACCACGGAATGCCTCTTGAATGGCGTCGATGTGGAACGAACAAATGGCCGAGCCCATCAGACCATTTGTTGACGTTGTGAATGTTCCGTAAAAGTGTGTGTCATCGCCTGGGACTTTGTAGATGCTTTCTGCGGTAAAGATTCATCCAAAGATATAACATTAGTATGCCGTCATTATAATACCACCAAATAAAAGAATGTTATAATCATGATTATGATCATGAGCATGGGAAATAAAATGGATGGAAGATACCAGCAGGAAGAAAAATAAATAATGATGATGATGAAGATGAAGATGTAAACATATTTTATATGAGAGATGAGGAGGAGTAAAATGTGTTATTGCTATTATTATGAATTTACTTACGAATTTCATTAAAATAGAAAGGGAACTCCCCCGGAATTGAGCAATTGAGCCTGGCCTTGAGATATGTTGCCCAATTTTGAGACAATATGTTCTTGCCTCCGGTATCTTTTTTACACACTCTTGCTACTCGTGAGTACACACTTTTACCGCAATTTATGTACTCCACTGCGGTTTCGCGGAAAAAGAAGAAAACGTGAGTCCCAATGTCAAATGATCCTACGAAGTTTGGTTCTGGAAAAAATAAAAAACAATTGTTTCAAGTAAATTATTTTGTTAAATTTTATTTTATATTTTAAACTTATCCTCATAAATAAAAAAATCGAAAGCTAGAACTGAATGAATTTAAATAATTACTGGGTGACTAAAGCAGCTAATTAACGAAAAAATAAAATTCTATGAGCATAGCAATAAATTGAACGCTTAAATATTTAATATCTTCACGAAAGAACGCTTTTGTTATCACAATGCTTTCTAACATAATAATAACTGATCCAATTAACGGACTTTGCATTTTAATATTATTTTTGTACCATCTCCATAATTCATTTCAATAGAATTTTACAATTATTCTGATAAAATACAATGAAAGAACTTGAGAGAGCTGCTGGTCTTTTTACTACAAATTGATCGTATTTTTACATTTAGAATTTTTGTGAAAAAACGATTGACTCGGAACTTGTTAATTTAAAATTTATTTTTTCTGCAGATAATTTAAATTTTCTTTCATTACGATTGTAGTAAGTGAAATCTTAATCCAGTTTGAAAATGTAAAATAAAAAACACAATAGTTATAATAATATTTAAATTTTGTTTTTATAAATGAGTTTGGCTTTTTATTTTAATGGAAAAAATTAATCGTAATACTTTTTATAATAAACTCTGAAATTGAGACAGTAATTTTAAACTTATAATTTTTGTACTTGAACAATAAACTTGTACAAACATGATAAAAGACATAAAATTTTGCCTTACGCGTTGCACGCATGAGTGATTTAATATAAATACATGTGTTTTATGAGTATATAGTTAAATGGATAAGTTTATTACTTGAGTTACGTAAAATATATTCACGTGTATTCATCAAAACACACACGGAAATTAATGCTAGTACTAAAACGAACTATATGTAGCGTTCGGAACCGTGGAACGTGTTGTCTCAATTTTCGCGCATGCGCAAACCAACTTATGATCTGTTTAAGGACAAGTTATTTCCCAAGTTATTTTTTTTTTTTTTTAAATTAATAACGATGAGACTAATATAAATAATTAAAAACAAAAGAAACAATTCAAAAGGTGATACAATTTAAACTTGTACAAACGATTTGTTTGTGCGGTGAGCAGAAAATGAGCGCAGTGGGAGGCTATAAAACGGATGTTTCTCATTCTATCTTCGGCCGCGTAAAATGGTTAAAAGCTTTTGAAAGCGAGAAAGCGAGCGAGGTTAGTCGACGAACGACTTTTGTAGTTTTCATTCAATGTTATTCACAGTAGGGTATGATGACAGAGACTATCCGGAAATTTAACGCCAGTTCAATGATCATCCACTTGTCGTTTTATGACCCAAGCTATCGTAAAACCCAGTTTAATAGTCCTATCTTCTGTACCTTAAAGTTACGGCAACGAAAACGTTAATAATTTCGCGACCGAATGAACTACCAAAAACGATGGGCGTATAAGGTTAAGCTTGCTTCTGCTTCTATACCAAAACAAATGTGCCTTTTTTCCCAAGTCTACGTGGGTTTTACTAGTTTCAATTTTAAGAGCATCATAAATCTTCAAGAGGAAATTCCAGATGTAGTGAACGATGATAGCTATTAACGTTTCACGTGAAAAATTGAGAAATTCTTCGAGAAAAACTTCAAGTTCAAGTTGTTTTATTGTAATTACTAATTTTGTTATTATTATTTTTTATAATTCTTAAAACAATTTATTGATTTAATCGATGAAGTCCATCTAAGAGGCGAAACTTTCGAGTACTAACGAACGTGAAAGAGATTAAAGTGAATGTCTGACATAAGAGTGCTTGCTCTACTGGCTGCACAGATTCGAGCTTTTCTCCTCTCTACACATTTTTCTCCTCGTTTTCTTTTTTTTAACATTATTTCTCGTTACTCTTTCGCTCGATCTTCCTCTCAATCGTCTACTTTTTCGATGAGCTTTAGTGAAAACTCTCCGACTGTGCAAGACCATCTGAGTGTATAGTCACGTCTAAGTCTTATAGCTCAAATGAAACCCAGGGAGCCTAGAAATTGAATCATTTCTGACCAGTCAAACGTTCCAAGCCAACAAGAAATTATTAAATTAGTGGATGTTATGAAATGTGATCTCAGAAAGTTATATTGAACAAATACTAAGAACGGAATAACGTCTAAAATATTATTAGTAATACTACAAATTTAATTTTAGTTATTTATCACTTCCGGTTCAGACATCAATCATTTTTGTGTAATAAAATAAAGTGAGGTACAATAAAATTCTTTGAAAGTAATTGCTTCTAAATCGTTTACACATATTCATATTTCAATGTCGTCAGTTACTTTTTGTGAAAGGTTTTAAATTGAGTTTCTTTAAAAAATGAAAAATATTTTTCTCGTCAGTAGAAAATTCTAAATTTGATTTCTCGAGTTATTTTTTTTTTCTTAATTAATAAATGATTCTTTTTTAAATTATTAATAAAAATTCAGTTTTTATTCAAGGCTAATGTTGGAAAATCATTTATTAAAAATTAATCATTAAATATTAAAAAATCCTTCAATCAGTGTTTTCGATTAAGAGGGTATTCTGGTCTAGAAATTTGAAAAATTCGAATTTTTTTTTTTCCATATTTCGAAAGTTTAGACCTTTAAAAATATGTCCTTAAGTAGATTGTTCAAAATGCAAATTATTTTCGGAGATACAGTGGATTTTGTGACGCAGCAGCTTCTGCTTCTTCAAAAGAAGGCAGAACAGCTCGATTAGCAGAAAGAACTTCGCAAAACATCGAGTAGGAAGCAGTAGAAGGCCCAATTTATGGATCTGGGATTCGCGATTAATCCAAAGTGAATATTCAATATTATTATGAGTTATTTTACTGAAATTGTTTCTCAAACTTTAAACGCGATTTTCTCGAAACTACTTTTTTTAAAGTGGTTGACATGATATCTTAAGTTCTACCCCACTGATTCCTTTGAAATTTAGCGGGAATTTGCTTTATATATCTCTCTATCGTGTCTGCTATGGATTTCAAAAAATTTCAATTTGGAGTCGACGCCATTTTGTAAATTTTTTTTTTTTTGGCTAAAGTCAACGCGATAGCTACATCTTTACAGATTGAGAATTTTTCAATTTTTTTTGTTTCATATAACTACAAGGACTGGAATCATGTCAACCAGAGTGCACCATTTTTTTTTGTAGCCCCTACTTCACCGGCCTGTAATTTGTCAAATTTATCATTTTTTTTTTTCAATTTTTTTTTATATTCTTGAAATGTCAATAAACATCATATAACAAAACGGATAATAAAAATGTTTTTCATTTTTTTTTATGTTAGTTTGAAAAATGCCTAAAATTTAGGCTTCTAGACCAGAATACCCCTTTAATTGACTCAAAATGTATTCTATCTTTAATAAATGATTAATGTTTATTTCAGTGCACTTGTTATATCAATAAAACAATTATTTGACTCAAATACTATAATAAAGAAAAAAACAACCGAGATCTTACGTGATGTCTAATTGTAAATAATCAAGCTTGTAAATTTAAAGGTTCATTTTTTGCACCCAAGAGACTCATTTAGTATAGTTTTTTCCGTAGGTTGCGCTCTGTTTCGTCCAAAATTTTTTTATACTATTAACGTGAACTAACTACACTGATGTAGATGCTGTGAATTTATCTTCCGGTACAAATTGTAATAAAAAGGCGCAAACGTGGATGGTTGGTTGTCGTTGGTCTTGTAAGTTCAGAAAACCGTGAAAGTGGTTGGCCAACGTTGTCTCGTCAGCCAGTTATTCAGATCTCGTTAGCAGTATCACCCTCTTGTCTGCGATTTCTCTCATCCAAGGTTCTCGTTCTCCATCTGTAGTCTAGTCTCAGCAGCATACTATCTTTACCGCAGCTTCATCCGGTGTGGCAGTTTTCAGCTTCTTTCTCTTTTCCTCAATTTATACAAGCTCTTAGAACGACCGCCGGCACTACCATCAACTTGCTGGATAACTTTAACCCTCAGTAAATCGATCCAAAGCGTACGTACTTAAAACACATCCCTGGCGTATCACATTCGTCACCCGTGCCAGCCAGTTCTCACGATCACTCTCTGCAGTTTAATCAACGCCTTTGTTAATAGACAAACTCAATGAGAGGAATGACTCTTGATGGGTGTTGCTAGAGCGCGGCTGCTACAACGCGAGGCTTTAAATTAAACGACGAAACAAATGGCTAATCATGCATCTCTAGGATACGAAAAAGGGTAAGCGCGGGTTAAGAGAAGGGTGAACGAGAAAACACTTTAACTTTAGGTAGTTTAATAGTTTATAAAGGTGAAATTCATCTCAGTTATAAGCCACGCCAAGAACTACGGCTCATTTTTATTTTTCATTTCATTTACGATTTTTTTATACAGTTACTTCATCAAAACTTCACAAATTTACTTTCATCTTTTTGAGGTAAATCAACATTCAAGTTATTAGTTCAACTCAAAACTCTGCTATTTAACTTATTTATTCTATTTACATAATTATAACTTATTTTTCATTAAAGTTTTAAAAAAACCTCGGTTTGTTACAAATTCAACGTTTTTTGGCTCTAATTTAATAGAACTCGTGAAAAATTTTGTGATATGGCTATTTGTGGCCTATTTTCATTTTTTCTAAGAATGTGTATTTCGATTACCATGTCGGATCTAACAAAAATTAATTCGGTAAGATCATTTTTAGTTTATAACTTATCACCTCAAACTTAAATCTCTTCTTACGAAAAGATTAAGAAATCATGCGCCATCTATCGGATATTTTCAATACTACTTTAAGTTTAAAATTATTTATGGGCATCGTCATAACAAGTTATACGTGTTTACGTCAAAAATTTTTTTACACGTATCTTCGAAAAATTCCTTTGAAGGAGTTACATCGCGACAGACGGAGCAAAAAGTTAATACAAGATTATATAATACAGATGATCAGAACTCGAAATTCATGAGCTCAAAACTTTTTGTTGTTTCTGTACTGTACTTAGCCAATCCCATGTAAATATTTATAAGTCTGAATTAAAAAGTATTTCCAACATCTGAATTGTGTAATGAGAATTTTTAAATCTGTACCAATAAAGAATGAATTTCAGAAAATTTTATTGTGTTTAAATAGCCTTTGTAGCTTTAAAAAAAAATAATTAGCTGTGAAAGGTAAATTTGATAGCGAAAATAAAAAAAGATATTGTATGATGAAGATATAAATAAATAATTAATTTAGAGTAAAATGAAAAAGTTAAAATAACCCTGAAGCTATATAGTTTCTGTAAAGTTTTCTCATGTCCCCGAGGGATATGCCGTGATCCTGTGGCTGAAGTGTCTAAGCTGCAGGTCGTTGATTCACAGAGGATGAGGTTGTGGATAAGGATGAGGTTGAGAAGGATGAGAGTGGGAAACCTTCTCACCGGGTGTGCCAACTATGCGACACAGCCGAAGTGAGGAAAGGGAGACAGGCGTAAGTTTAACTTCTTCTTCCAAGTACAAGGGGTCTTCGAACGGGACCTTTAGTTGGATACCAAGTGAGTAAAGTGAGAGAAGGAACGTTATTTTATTACCATGCTCCTAGATATCTCGCACCCTTGACGTTTGATGGTACACCTTAGTTCACCCCTGCGTTACGGCCTCCGGGTCTTGGCAATTTATTTCCCGCGTACTCCGCACCTATTCCAGAATATAGTAGGATCCATCGGCCATTAAAAAAGACAGAGACCAAAAAAAGCACGACCCTCAAAATAACCAAGTAAAGACACCCTTAAATGCCGAGGCGGAACAATGTCTTTATACCTCTATTTTATTTATTTTTCATTTTTATTTTCTCTTTTTCTCCTTTAATTTATTTTTATTTCATTTGATTGCTATTAGACGTAAATGCCAAACCCATTGAACACATGAAAATCTTTCAACTCAAATTATTTGGGCTTCTCTAACTTAAAAGAACGGAAGCTGCCCTAGAAATTGTCACAATTACTAGGTACATATAAAGCTTAATGGAGCTTCATTGTTACACTACACAAAGAGAAAGCAATCGTGTAGAGATGATTCGTAAGATTGATTTTTTGTACGAGTCCAAACCATCACTTTTATTCTCTGTTGCTCCTTCAATATCACTTATCGGGTTTAATGTATGAAAAAAATTACTTTTCGTTTTACATTAATCGAACATATATACAAACAAAGACGCTCCTAAATTTACTTTTGGTCTATCTTCAAAAATCAATTGTTATTGTTAAAAAAAATGACGCGTAAAGCTTTTAGTGAACACGTTAATTGAGTTTCTCTAATTATGTTTCTTAATTGTCTGGTACTTAGTGACAGAGGGAATTTCTAGTAGTAAAAAAATCACTTAGCATCTTGTTGTGTATTTTTATATGTATACACTGATAGAAGGATTTATTAACTATTATTAATTTAATTTATTTGAAGACAATTATTTAATTTATTAAATTTTAATAAATATTTTTTAACATTCAATAAATATTTATTTGGGAGGAAAGAACATTTATTTATGGTTAATAAGTATTTATTAATAGTTAACAAATATTTATTAACAGTTAATAAATATTTTGTTGAATAAATTTGTTTCACTTGCAATGTTATATGATAAAAAGATTGCTTATAATAATTAAAAATCATCTTCATAAATTATTTGCATTAATTATATTACATTATAATAATGTTTACTGTAAAATACCAAATTCTATCACAGCTCATAATTATCTTTTATAATGTACATTTTTTTCTTTGAAATATTAAAATATTTTAAATTCCCTTCAAATTTTTTTTTTTGAAAATTTGATTTTTTTTAAGATTAAAATTTTTTTTTTAATTTTAATTTTTTTTTTAATTTTAATTTTATTGAAAATTTTGATTTTTTTGGAAATTTCAATTTTTTTTTTCAAAAATTTGACGTTCAAACTTGTTTTAAACAAATAAAAATTTAAATATAATTTCAATCCGAATATAATCCCGATTTTTTGTGCACTACATCTGCTTTTAGTTTATTCAGAAATGCATTCACGGTAACGCAGGTTCTTTAATTTTTTAATATTTTTACTAGCTTAGATAGTAGTTATTATTATTACTAATTGTAACTATAACCATCAGGTTATATTAGAAATAACGATTTTGATAATAGTAGTAGTAACTAATTAAAATAATAACAGTTATTATTACTGATTACCATCATAATAGTAGTAGTTACCATCAGGATGGTAAATACTACAATTCCGATGGTTTACTTAATTATTCAAATAATATTTACTACTATCGAATTCAGTTAATAGATTTTAACACAACTAGATAATAAACTCTACTATAAAATTTTCTCCGTGTAGGTAAAGAAAAATTGTAATGAAGCTAAATTAATCAATTTTCTAATTCTATCATAATTATAATTAATATCTTATTATAAATAATGTAGAGTAAATGATAAATGATATGTCATGCATTGGTTTTAATGCACTTGCTGCAAAATAGTTGACTATAGATTTATTTATATTTATATTATCATCACACTTACTGTCAAGCCACTTGGAGTCGTACTTGAGTGTTCTCTTGAAGCTGTACTCTCTGCGACCGTCGGTCAAGTTATACAGATCGGTACGGAATATAACAGTGTCCGCTTTGGTGAATTCTGCGTTCGTGCCGGAGTACAAGGCAGGCAAGTTGCCAGGATTGCCCTTTTCTACCCAAACTGCCGTTGAATTGTCAGCGGGATCATAAGGACACTTGGCTATACCCATTCCAATACCTGGCACGAATTCGTGTCGCGGTAAATGAGTTAAGTTGCTCTGTAAAAACAATTACACAACTCTGTTAAATTTTAAACATTCAATTACATCCATTTTAAATTGAGTTTAAAAATTCAAAAAAATCTATCCAAATAAAAATAATTGATAGCCAAGCGTTTAATATTAAAATTATACCAAAGGGATTCTTATAATGTTAACATTACGTATTGTGTGTAATCATGTAAATTTTTTTCCACTTTAAATGCAACAGTATAATCAGAAAATGTTTATGTAGGTGCAAAAAAAACATTTTCACAGGTTAGTAGGACACACTTGAGACTCATAATACTTGACAACGCGGGACTTATATACTCCTCGGTATCATTACACGGATACTTGAATAGCTTGAAAAAAAAAGTAAACTTGTACTTTGCTTTGCTTTTCGCATCTCATCTTACATATATAAGACGTGAAAGAAGCAAACCAGCCAAAAAATAACACAAATAAAATAAGGTACTCACGTAAATCACCCAGTCTTTTGGCGAGTGTGCGTTGGTACCACAAATGTACAGACGGTTACCATCGGTCATTGGTTGGATTACTCGTATGTGGTTCCGGCAGTCAAAGTGCTGCAAAAAAATAAATAAAAAATTGCAGGCTATTAAAGTGAATGCTTCGTTTATCGTACTATTTTTTTTTTTCGATCAAAATAAAACTTTCATCATTCACTACAACTTAGCGTTTAGTTGGAAACGTGTAAAAATATTCGACACGTTCTCCACCCAGCAATGTCAATACCAATAGTCAATTTTCTTTTATGAACACCGATCATGGGACTGAGTTGTTCAAGTTTTATTTAGTAAATACGCGTACCGATAACAAATGAATATATAGATGATTTATACATCACAGCTAAACTGCAAACCCAATATTGATGCTTTTATGGAACCAACAGAAATCAAGTATTCTCAGCGAAAATCTGTTTTACACTTTGCATTCATATTTAAATCGGTACGAACGTGTGCGCAAGAAAATAATGGAAACAAATGAAAATTCTATTGTAAATTTGTTTTTTGAGTTTAATTGTATTGTGTTGTAAAGTTTTATTTTTAGATTGACGGAAATTATTTCATATTATTTATTGAAACTGGTGTGAAATGGATTTTTTATTTGATCAATGTCATTTTTGTAATGTAAAAAACTATAATGGTTATTTTTCAGGCCTGTTTTAAAGAGTTATTTTTTCTGCCCTCCGGCCGGAAAGTGGCAACTTTCTGGCCGCTGCGCTAAACAAAGTTGCCACATTCCGGCTACGTCGAGCAGAAAAATAGTATACACACCTTGGCCAGTAAAAAGTAAAGCCTCAGACCACATGTTTGTCAACCTCGGCTTCGCCTCGGCCAACAATTACATGTGGTCTGAGACTTTTCTTATTTTACTGGCCTAGGTATGTAATATACTATTTATGTTTATATTTATGTGTAAAAAATAACTTTATGAAAATAAAACAAGTAGGCCCTTTAGAAAATTATAACTGTATAAAAACGTAAAAGATAAAATTGATAATGTAAAAACAAAAGCTTTTTAGGAATTTACATTTTAAAATTCTAAAACTGTAAATGATAAAAGTTTTTTTTTTTTATTTCCTTTCGAGTGCAACATTTTTTTTATCTTACTGAAATTTTTTTTCGATTTTATATTTATTTACAACCATCGAAACACTACTATTTTTTCTGAATAAATAGAACGACTTTCTGGAGTATGAAAAAATTGTTTTTTCTGTGTAATTAACGATATAAACTATTTAAAAAAAAATTACTTCAAACTTTATCTTTACTTCTTAGGTAGAAAACTAATTGAATAAAATGTGATTACTTTACTAATTTAATTGGAGTGTTTCTTTTTTTTCTCTTTTACACTTCAATATATTTAATGAAACAGGAAAAAAAAATATTAAAATTAGAAACTTACCTCGGATTTTCCTTTCGACACGCAATTCGCAACATTACTCGGTTCTAGATTGAGAACGTCTCTCTGAAACAAGAAAAGTGTACTCATTAATGTGACGATCTATTCGATTAATTAATTAGATATCTTATTATCAACAGCAGCAATTTCAACGAATTTCATTAGAGCAACAAAAGAAATAGTAAAATCGAATAAAATGTAATAAAAATAAAAAAGACACTTTTAATAAAAAAGTTCAATAGAACTATTGTCAATAGTTAAGTAGCTGATCAATTTTTCTTTCATGTTATTTCATCAGCAGTTATGATTCCAACAGACTGAATAAAGTCGGCATTTTATATTTTATTGAATTAGGTGATGCAAATGTATTCTTGCATCTGTGAAAAAAGATTTATAGTTATTTGTCTTTACTTTTATTTTTTTTTTTTTTTTTCAGTTTCCAAGTGTTAGACTATTAAGACTGATTGATTGCGTTTACATTAGCCCTCAAGGAAGTGGTTCGTTTACACTGGCAATCGTCCGCGACACACCCAAAGTAAAGGAAAAAACAGATGTGCAACATTATGGTATGTAGTTGTGGCGCACGACGATTTTGCGTCTCTCATTTCTGTTTAACGATCGACACGCGACGTCAACCGTGTCGAAATTGCTAGATTTATAGCGTTTTTTTAAATGCCTCTTAAAAAATAACACATTTTAATGATAACTTCAAGTAATTTATCGGTTGGCTGGATGCAAATTTAATTTGAAATTTGCAAGAGTTTAGGAAATTAAATATATGCTGATTTTGCTAAAAATAGATCTAAAAAAATATTCCTAAGAAAAAAAACACCTGAATTGGTAGAAAACATCTGTTTCTACATTAAGGATAGCCGATATCAAATAATTTTTACATGTGCAGTTCTTCTTTATACCGTCGCGTTAATACTTGAGAATATGGATGTCAAAATAGTACATTTACAAAAGAGAAAGAATTAGTGGAAAATAAAAAAAAAACGAAAACTCATCGACGATAATTCTTAAGGAAAAAATCCCGATAATCCATCCCGTGTAAAAAAAAATCGTCTTAAAATTGTCTTAAAATTGTCGTTCGTTTAAGATCTTAAACGTGACACAAACTAAGACTATTTTAAGATTCTTTTAAGATGCCAAAAAAAAAAATTCCGAGATTTTTTAATAATTATTTTGATTTTTTTAAGACTATTTTAAGATTTTTTCAAGACGATTTTAAGATTTTTCTAAGACTATTTTAAGATTTAAGCTTTAAAATAATTTTTATATAGTCTTGAAAAATCTTAAAATAGTCTTAAAGAAATCTGAAAAAAAAAATATTAAAAAATTTTTACGAGCGGCATGACGGCCGAGCGGACTAAGTCATTATCCCCGTTAGTTCGTTCGTGCATCTTGTGAGGCAAGGGTTCGATCCCCGACGGTTGTTCGAATAGTTCCAACACCAACCGTCGGAGGTCGCTCCGGTAGCCGACTGTACTGGCATGGGTTTTCTCTGTGGTTTCCCCATCGCCACTATTCCAACAACCGATAGAAAGGAGTGAGGAATAGGGTGAATACAGTACAGAAAGCACAAGTCGGTCCACAGCCGAATTGAGAATAGAGGTTATGTGCAAAAAGGAGATGGCAATTATAAAAAAGCGGAGAACGTGTTGATAATAAAAAGCGGAGAACATGTTGATTATAAAAAGAGTTGAACGCAAAAAGAAACAAGTGTTAGTTAAAAGGGCCAAAAAAGCCAGGTATAACATTATGAATGTTATATGATAACAAAAAGTGGCACTTGAGTGGTATTACTGTGGTAATAGCAAAAATGTGGAGAATATGGGTTACAGTCTTGTAAAAACCAAAATAGGTATACAAGTAAAAACGATATAATAATAATATTAAAAAATTTTTAGGCTATTTTCAGATAACATCACAGTGGCAGCTCCGGAAAATTATTATGGAGCGTCTTTAAATTGTCTCAAAATTATCTTAAATTAGTCTTAAAAAAATCTTAACAAAAAATTTAGACTATTTTAAGATGGGTTAACAGCGACAGAGCCCCGGAACATTAAAACGGAACGTCTTAAAAAAGTCTTAAAATTGTCAGATAATAATTTTTTAACAATTTTAAATTCAATTTAAAAACATCTTACTCAAAAATATTGCGGTTAGAAAGTCGTAAAATCATCTAAAAATTAATTTTCACAACAAATTCGAGAACAAAATTTTCAAAAATCTGCTCTCGGAATTTTTCTTTTGGCGTCTTAAAAGAGTCTTAAAATAGTCTTAGTTTGTGTCACGTTTAAGATCTTAAACGAACGAAAATTTTAAGACAATTTTAAGACGATTTTTTTTTACACGGGATCTACTGCTTGTAGTAATAATTTTCGAATTGTCACTAATTTGATGACAAAAATCAAAGTTACTCGACATGATTTATCTAGATCTATTGAATATATTTTCCTGAATGGTGAAGACTAAACATTAGAAGCGACCAATAGATGGAAGGATGAAGAATTTTTTAATTGCATTTATTGGAATTTATACTCAAATAAATGAATTTTATATGGATGTAACGTCTACTTTACGGTGTAAGAACGATTTTAGGTTATGAAATGGCATATGGCGGTATATCAAGCGTAGAGTACTTTCAGACGCTACCGCGTCAGCGTTGTGAAACGCAGAATACGTCGATAAAATAGTTTTTTTTGGATATCATAATAACAAGAACTGATAATTTTTTAAAAATTGCTTATTGATGAATATGATTGGTAAATACGAATGCTTAATTTTAAAAGAATTAAAACTGAAACATAAATGAATAAAAAAATGAAAAATATTAATTAATGTAAAATAATGATAATAAATAACTATTCATCGAAGAAATTATAAATTATGTTTAGTTAATTTAAATATTTGAGTGTAAAATAAATCCGTAAGCGGATAATATTCAGCGAGTAATGTATTTATATATTAATACTTTGAAATATAAAATGAGTCGCACGATGGAGATGAGATTTTGTATGCTCGCTTTACCACGAGGCTGTACGTGTCGATGAGTTTGCTGAGTGTTTATGGAGGTAGTATAGTGGAGAACGAGTATGTAGTAGACGAGAAACTCTTACCAACGTAATGCTGTCACTCTAATACTCATTTGGCGATGCCAATCCTCGGTAATATCATCCCCTCATGCAAGCAGCTTAATCAACTGTTGGGAAAACTGTGTACGTATATGCGAAAATCCTTGTTATATACGAGTGATTTATCAAGAGCAAAAACAATTTATGTTAATTAAACGATTAATTTTAGCCAGTAAATTTGATAGTTAATAAACAAAAACAAATACTGGTGTTCTAAAAATAAAAATGATCAACTTCGGCATTTAATAATTGTTAAATTCTCCGTACAAAAATTAATCTTAGTTTATAATTCTTTATTTTGTTATTTTAGCTTTACGCTTAGATTTTAAGTTTAAAAACTTTTTTTACAACTTTAATTTGAAGTATTCTTAAGAAGGGAAAGTTAGTCCTAGCTCTGTTTTATTACCCTGGACACGTGGGTCACACAAAGGACTCTTTCTGTATTAATATAAGTACTGTTTACTTACAGAGTTGTAGATATATTTGGGTAAAAACATATGTAATTTTTATGATACTTAAGAAGAGGTTTAGGCCTCATTGTAAAATATTTTTGTTAGTTTTTAGTGAGCATAAACTGACTAACTCATCTTTTAAATAAAGATTAAATATTTAATTAATATAAAAACTTCAATCACTGCGTTGTATTTAATTAAATCATGATTACCTATCCATAATTTCCTACAAAAACTAATGTTATTTTTTATTTAAGATGCGTGGCGTGCAACCGTGAAAAATTTTCTGATATGGTCTGAAATGTCTATATATAATTTTTATATTTCCTAAGATACCCGTGTATAGCCTCATATAGTCACATGTGGCCCCTACTAACATGCATGGAGAAAATGTAACGTTAATAATTATTATCATTATTTTTTAATAGTTACTATTTTAGAATATTATCGACTAAAGTTTTATTATGACAATTGTTTTAACTACAGCTGACAATATTTACGATTACGAATATGAAAGTTACCATCACGATAGTGATAATTAACATCACGATAATAATAGTTACCATCTTGTGTAATTAAAAACTCTAATTCTACTTTGAATTGTTTTTTTTTTTTTTTTTTAAAGGTTACTAAAGACTGGAGTTCACAATTTCTGAAGGCTGCCATTTGTGAATAATTAATCAATCAAAACAGAATTTTGAAAATAAAAATCTTTACCGACAAGTCTTAACATAAAATATGTTTAATAAACAAGTTTGAGATAAAAAAAAATTAAAATATTTGAAAAAAAAAATATATTACTGAAAATCGAAGTATAGGAATTTTTTTATACATGAGATGATAATTATTAGCATCATGATGATAACTAATATTACTATTGTCGTGTCAAATATTGTCAGCTTTCATTGTGATAGTAACCACAATATAATTTCAATAAATAACATTTTTAGGTAGTATATTATTTAAAAACTGTAATAATTATAAACATTAAATTTTTTCTATGCATACACAATTTTTTGATTAAAATTAGTTTTGAAAATTTATGACTGAAGGCGCAAAAACGTTAAGTTTAAGACATAAGTGCTAAAACAAAAATAATTTTTTTACTTTACTAAGAGAAAATATAATAAATAATTATTATTTTTTTTTGTTTATATAAATGGTCTGATGTGGCTATGTATGACCAGACCGAGCCATATGTAGCAATATCGAAAATTTTTTTCACGGACAATTAACGGTTAGGTAGCAATAAATCGTGTAAATTGCTTTGTTGTGTATACAAAATTCACGTAAAAACACACAGTTGGTACAACGATGAGTGAAACATAGTAAGCGTGTGTAGAGTTCATGCAATTTACCGAGATAAAATATTGAGTAAGGAAAACTGCAAGCCTCTCCCAAGAGTACCAACACCCCAGGAGAAACCCACGAAACTCACAGGGGATCAACCAACCCCTGAATCCCTCTCCCGGACCATTAGAATCGAGAGATATATAGCGGCTGGTTGAAAAATTCACGAACCAACGCCACCGCGGTCTTTTTTATCTCATCAAATATTGACTTGAAATGACGGGAGTTTCGATGGAATTACTCGTATATGAGTTCGCACACACACGTCCACACGAACACCTAGGTCTTCACCTATGCTATCTGATATAACGACACACATGACTCGTGGCAGTTAAAAACGAAAGAAATAAATCCTGGAAAAAGTATTCTTTTTTTTTCTCCATACTATCACGTGATTGTTTACACAATTCGTTCAGATAGAAGACGAAAGTATATTAACTTGGATGGTTCTTCCTTATTCTGTGTAATCAAATATTAAGTATATTTCCCTTTGTGTTTTTCTATTGCTGTTTATACGCCCCATTTAAGATCAATTTACTTGAATAATTGTGAATCTTGAAATAGACGAAATTAATGAATTTATTGAATGTTTACTTTTTTATCGTTTTTTTCTTTTTAGATAAATAATACACGGAAAAAAAAATATTGTTGCTAGAGCCAATAATTATACAAATTAAATGTTTCTACACACATTCCTGTGTTTTAAATATTTCGACTGTTTTTTTTCGAATTTCGGAAGGGGTTTTAAATAATTTTTTGGTTCTATAAATTTGCTCCACCATATTTTTCATTAAATTATTCGGATTTGATTTTTTCATTGCACTAATTATTTTCAAATTTATTTAAAAAGTACCTAAACTATTAATATCTCTATTGGAAAAAACAAAAAATTAATAAGCCAAAGTTTTTTTTTAATTATAATCCATAACTCTTGACAGTCGCATATTAACTACAGATTGCTAGTAAATAATTATATTAATTTTAAAGGTTATAAAATATGTCAACAAACAAGACTGCGCGCAGAATCTGAGACTTCAACGAGGCGTTTACCCCTCACAGCAATCCCGTATTGCTCTCCCAGCTCAACGGTTTAGCTATTTTAGTCATCTACTGTATACCTGCCAGAGCGATCTACTAGATGGCTCTAGTAACTCTCTAACAGTTAGTCGAGTGGGGATAGTTACTGTAGCATTACAATATAGCTCTGAGAGCGATATTTTTTTTTCCGTGTATATTTTAAAAAGTGAAGGAACAAATTAAAAGTAATTTTGTGATAAATGGTTTTTATTGAATTTTTGTCAATGAGTTTGTAAGAGATTCCTCATTACTTTTATTGGCTCAAGTTAATTTATTTTTGTGTACTTTGTATATGAACATAAAAATGATAAAAGTTAAGCATATGTCAACACATCTGGTTCAGTGAAAAAACCATAGAACCTTCATTTTGATAGAAATTTTAAAAATGACGTTTTTTTTTTTTGTATTGATTATTTCTTTTAAGGTAACGAGTTCTTAATTTCAAAAAATCTAGAATTGTACGTCTCACATGATAATACAAATTCTTAATTAAAAATTTTCATGCATACTTAAAAACAGTAGCTTGTAGCATTTTCTAATTTCGGGAATGGAGAGTAAGGTACTCTAGCACGCCAAAGAGAATGAGTAACATACAATTTGTATCTTATACTTGGAGGCGCTGCTACAAGTTCTATGCATTGAAGTATTATAAAAATAAAAAAGATATTTTATCGGAAAATCATCAAAAATGACAAAAAAAATGATAATTGATGCATATTTGACGATGATCATGATTACATGATTTGATTATCGAGATATAGAGTTTTAAGTTTATAGAAAATTAAAATATTTGAATATTTAACAACGCACAGGCCATTATTTTCTCATTCTTTCATCAAAAGAGCAGATATATTATTTTAGTAGATGACAGAAGAGTGCAAAAATCTCGAGGTAGCGTGGAAAGTGGCTTTTGGTGTCGTCCAATGCAATAAGTCACGATTTCCTAATGGAAACCGTCACTCCTCACCGTTTTATCCACCGCTAGTAAACCAAATTCAATCTACATTCAATATTGATTTCAATTCGATATCCTGGATTTCAATTTTTCTGTGATTTACTTCTTACACTAGGGACACTGTTGGTTGTATAGAAGGGACGAGTGAGTTAGTAGGTGTATACATACAAGAGAGTCAGTAGAATCAGTGTCAACGTCAATCAATCCCTAGAGCACACAGGCTAGACCACACACTCGACTCATCAACACATCTATCAATTCGTTCGGTTCGACAACTAAATTTTTTTTTGTTCTAACATGATCGATAGCAAACATTCAATGCTTCGCCAATCTACTTTTTTCATCCATCTGAACATGTTACACTGTAATTTAACCACACTGTAAACCGTTCGCTTTTTTTAACGTTTACTTGTGTCACAAGTACAGACAATAATCAGTGGGATGGGTGTGGAACATAAAAAATAAAAAAAAGTTACAAATTCAACCACTCTCTCGTGTATAAAGTTGCATGGTCATGCCATTTACCTATCGTTTTACTACGCGAGATGCTATTAAGCGTGCGAAGCTGTTCGTTTTACTAAAACGATTACATCAGTTTACGTTACTTTTTTTCTCCTTAAACATGACTTATCGATACTGGGAAAGAGTAGTTTTATGTTTTAGATTTTCTGCTTCATAGAACTAGCTATACTGACCCTTTTATTTTTTTTCTTTACTCAATTATAGGAACATGTAATACTTGATCTAGATTTTCTTGAATACTGACCATCTTAATGCTTGTATAATCATATTATCCCAACCTTAAACTCTTTTCCTTCCAGAACAAGTACAATTAAGTAATTCGTTACTTATATCATCACAGATGGCAGCACTTGTTTCTTCTAATAATTTGTTGTGATTCAATAGTTTAACTGTTTAAATTTTATTAGTCAATTCAATTAGATATATTTACCGTTAAGTTTTTCATTAAAAACACAATTATAATTTTATTTACACATCATCAACCTCTTTGAGCTCCATTTTATACAATAGTTTGGTATTTTATGAATATTTACAAAATTTAATAACAGGAAATCCCTTTATAAAGAAATTATTGAGTAAATCTCACGAAGTATATAACGAGTAGTTTATATTTATCGAATTCTTTCAATCAATACCATATTCTATGGAATAAATTTTTAATCATATTTATGGAACATTACCTGTATAAAAAATATATTTCAGTATACTGAAAATTTTAGTAGAATAAAAGTCCAGATCTGAAAACTAGACCCTGAAATCTTTATTTTGTTTATTTGTTAATATTTTGATTTAATTTTTTGTACGGTCGTTCTCTTCTGAGTTACAATTTTCAAAAAATTACTTAAAAATTTGGAATTTTTTCATTATCTCTTAATTTTTGTGACTAGTGTATTTCATTTACGTTCTACTTTTAAAGAAATATTCGATTTATTTATTTTTGACTAAAATTTTAAACTCGGTACAATTTTTGTTTTATTAACTTATTTAACTTATTTAAAATTTAGTAAAAAGTGAGTCACAGAATTAAAATTTGCATGTATACATATATATTTGTTTCCTACGCTAGACCAATAATTGATAATATAAAAAAAAATTGTTCATATTAAAATAGGCCCAGATTCGTAATATCCGAATTCGGATGAGTATACTTTACTTAATGTCTGGTAAATAACCTTAAAAAGTATCTACTTGGCGTTCGATACTACCGGGTCTCTTGATAGCCGGATTGAAAAATATTTCGTATTTACGATTGATATTGATAATTAGTGAGCTAGCGATGCGAGATATGGAATAATTGGCGATTAAAAGAGTCTATAACAGTAAAAACTTAAAAAAAAAAAAATTAAATCAAGAACGGGATATTAATGCTATTCTGTGTTATTTTTAAATTTCGCCATGTTAAATAACTATTGTTTCCTTTTACACGAAACGCATATTTTTTCCAGTTATTCTGCAGCGTAAAATAAGTTAAAAAATCAGAATGAAGATTCATTAATACAAAACAATAGTTATAACCAAAAAAAAAAGAAAAAACTTTTTTCGTAGCTCTAATTTACTTGCATAAAATCATATTTACTTTCAAGTTCACCCCGGATTTAAATAATAGTTTATTAAAAAATATTCTGTATATACAAAATAATTGAATCAACGATAAAAAAAAATAAGAAACAAAACGAATGTAATTTTAAGTGATTGAAAAACTTTTTTAATTATATCTGGATTTTTTTTTTAATTAATCGAGCAAACGGGATGTTAAATAAAAAGAATAATGGATAAATTGTGGGAATAAATTGACATCTTATTTGCTTTTAACAGTATCAGTTTTTGAAAAAAAAACTAAGTAACTCCAGAGAAATTAATTAAATAAAAATAGGATGAATTTATCTTGAGTTTATCTTGAATTATGCAAAGAAAATTCCAAGATTAGAGACTCGTTAACGCACTGGAAGTGGTAGCGGGGGTAAAAGGGGTTCTTACTGTCGAGGGATGGAAATAATGTTACGATAAACACGAGTCAGAGTAGGTGGTAATTAAAAAGTTAAGCTGCAAAGCATCCATAGAGTAGGTGCTAAGACAAGCAAAGGAAGTAAGTTTCAGACTTATTTCTTCTTTACCTTGTCGCTCCGATTCAAGCTATGGCGCAGTAGTATCTCAAGAGATTCTGTCGGTAAAAGTATTATGTACCTATGCGGAGTTTTTAACAAGAAAAAAAAAAAAACAAAAATAAAATAAAAGACCAATACAAAGTACTGCAGAGTCGAGTGGAAGTAATAGGACAGTTTCAGTTTTCAATTAGCAAAGACACTTTCGCTTAACAGTTTAAATTCTTGCGTTTACTGTTCTCATCATTTGCGCGAGTTAATAGCCCTACAATTACACGGAGTATCAAAAAAGTAAATAACAGCGCGAGAGGTTATTAATATTCTCCGTTTTTTGGGGGCATAATATAATGCGGAAGCAGGAATGATAATTAAAACGAAAAGGAACTTTGAGAGACATAATGTAACCGCAAAGAAAGTTTATGCAACTTGTAAAAAGGGTTGTACTCTGTACTGCGCCAAAAGACAGCTCGTTTGCTCTGGAGAGCACAAAAAAAAATAATATAAGAGCTTCTTTGGTTTACTCGGAGTTTTCGACGAATTTACAGAGTTACTACGACTAGACTATATTTAATTGCGCCAGAAATAAAAGCTCAAGAGTGACTCGCTTTTTCGGCGTTAACGAACGAACAAAAATGAAAAATAAAATGAAGCCATTGATTAGGAATCGTGAATGCTCATGGGAAAGAAAATGCATTGCATCGGACGCTCGATTTTTTTACAGTAAAGAACTGAGGACGTTAATTTATCTGTACTTGTTGCCAAGACTTTCGGTGCATTCATTTTTGTAAGTATGCTTTGATTTATTAAGGTTATTTGTGTATTACCGTGTTGAAGTACGCTACTGTTAAATAAGTTTGCTTGTTGGATGTGAATTTTTATTTTGATTTTTATAAACGTTTTCGCATTTGTTGTTTTGCTAGCAATTATGTTTTCATGAACATTTTATAATTAATAATTTAAAATAATTGATTTAATTATGAATAATAAATAATAATGGGGAAATATAAATAACGTTAAATTTTTCGCCCGAGAGTTGAGTTGAAGTTGGAAAATTAAATGGCGAAATTAACTGTTGAAAAATTCAAAGCCCGAGTTAACTTTTAGTTTTTTTCGACGTCAAGCGAAGCTGCTTTAATTACTGTATTAAATTTTAATTCATCCGAGTATATCATTAAAGAGAATTAAACTTCTTCAAACGTTGTTCGAGAAGAGAACTTTCAAGATTTAAAGGCTTCTCGTCTTGGAAAATTGTAAAAAATTAAATTGGGTAATTGTTATTTACTTTTTTTTTTTTATTTTAAATAATTAGATTTAAATAATTAGATTAAATAAATAAATAATTAGATGTTGATATGGTCGAAATAATTTTAGAGTAAACAAAAAATTATTGCAGGACTGATAAATTTTTGTTTTTTTAAATGCTCAAAATAATTTTCAGATTAGTAGAAAAAAAAAAAATCTTTTGTATCGGAAAAATTGTATTGATTATGTTATCGAATCCATCAGTCCAAAAAATTTTTATGATTAGTAGAAAAAAATTAAACAAACAATATTAAATATTGAATTTCAGTAATGTAGAAAAAGTATTATTTCTATATTTAAAATCGTTATTACTTCATCATTTTCATTATTCTGTAATATATATTATTCACTACTTTTTCAACAAACCAGATAATATAGTATTCATCATTTTAATCAATCGAATAACCAGTTAAGGTGACTCTTGTTCGCTAACTGGCTAGTTAATAATTATTAACTAAAATTCATTGACTAATTGAATACTTTTTAAAGTTAACTACCAGTGACAAAATTAGAAAATATATTTACGGAACACTAAAAATTCATTCCTGATTTGAACATTGAAACCAATACTCTCAAAAGATAAAAAAAAATTGATTTTATTAGTATTCCAGAGCGTGATACAACCCTAAAACTGGCCGAAATACCTAACATTTCTCGTTTAACATCAGAAGATACTTGCTGGTTGAAAAACTTCCGGCAACCGTTGAAACCAGCGCGTGAGTAGAGTTAAAGTAAAGTATAGAAGAGTTGTTATGTACATACATTCCGAAGAGTTTGTCTACACATATATACACAGAAAATGACTAGTAGTTTATATCTGAAGAAGAACTGCTCAAAGTATCTATATTTTTCTCCACATATGGACGTCAGTTTTGTGAAAAACGTGTCTCAAAAAAACTCATCAAACTACCATTTCTCCAAGAGGTTTATTACAAATTCATTGTGGTAATAAATTTCATCTTACGGCCTGCACTTGTCTTCTTCCTCCTACAACTAGCTTCTACTTTATTTATCTTAGAATGTCACGAAAAAAGTCGTTAAATTTTGGAAAAATATGCGAAGATAAAGATAAATATGCTAATAATATCTAATATGTATCAAAATTTAAATAATTTATTCACGTATCGTAGAGTGTGGTGCGGAGTGTACACACAAACATATTAAGAACTATATTTTATTGAAAACGTCAAAAATATTCGCGATGTACGCTAACAAAATAAGAATTTATGCAGTAGCAGTCATAAGGTCAAATATTTTAATGATATATGGAGGATGCATAAACATGTCAAATCGATCTCAATATACGTGTACCAGTGTAAGTAACGTATTATATACGTCAGGAGTATCAAGTAACGGATATACACTCTCGTTTCAGCTAACTCGAAACGTGGCCGATCTATACATCTACCGAGATACAGATGTGTATGTATATCATCCACGATTTCACAACCGTGTAAATCTTACGAGTACTTTTAATACTTTACTATGCTCTAGGGTAGATAGGTTATATTCCTTGCGGCAAAAAATGAATCCTGCATAGCCAGCTACATACATACATATACAAATACTCCATGGCCTTTCGTCTTGAGCTCCAAAAGGAAATAAATTTCTTGTGCCGTAAATTTTTGTTTTATTGGCTTCTATATAGTTTATCGATACCGGCTTATTTCGATGCTACAAATGTGTACATTCATGTACATGGAGATGTCTACGTAGGCGTATGTCTGTGTATCTAATAGTGACTTCCGTTTTTCCCATTACTTTTTCCAGTTCTATGGTTTATACTTTATCCACCTGTCAACTATCAATGGAAAGCATATATTTTTAAATTGCTTATTTCATTCAGATACGTGTGATCTTATGTTCTGTTACTGGGAGTCAAAATGAAATTTTTTTTATACCCATATTTATTTTTGAGATGTAAGAAAAGGTTTAAGATTATTCGACAGGTTTAATGAGATATTTTAATCGAAATATTTCAATTATTGTGAAAAATTTTATTGTCTTGACTTAAGCAACCCGTAAAAAATTTTTTGATTTGGTCTGATTAGGAAATTTGCTATATTAAGCTATTTATGGGCCATAGAAAATATCTAACTTGATATGTCCTGATATGTCTATATTAGGTCTGTTATGCTTTTATGTGCTTATATAGCTTAATATCTCTGAATTAGCCTGACTTAGACAAATATTTATTCAGATTTTTTTTTATAAAGCCTTCAATGCTCTACAAAAACTTATCTTGATCATATTTTATAGTGATTTGTTTTCGAGTTATAAGATTCCAAAATTAATAGAAAAATTTTCTTGTTATTTAAACGCGAAATACAAATTTGGGAATTGTCACCTCTGAATGTTGATATTAAGAAATCACATTCTAATGAGAACTTTGTCTAGAAGAATATTATGAATGTTTTTGAAGAAAAAAAAAAAATACTGAATTTTTTTTTAACCATTCCAATTCATATCGATTCATTCTTTGTTCGCATAAACTGCGAATAAAAATTACTACCAAGTTACTGAATTTCTCTACAAGCGCAATAAATTTTTCAACAACTACGACTATTTACTCGCCTGAAATATTCAATTTGAAGAATTTATAGTCAGTATGCTAGCCGCTGCGTGCGTGTACCGGTAGTTATTTAAGGGCTCGAAAATTTCGCCGGGACTCTCTTACGTTATTGTCCCCCTTTTTCCTTTTTGGCAAGATTGTTACCAAGTCGACATTAGCATATAATATTGCTGGAAGTGCGAAGGGGCGCTGGTTTAAGACTCATAAAATGTTGGGGAGTGTAACATTCAACAACTGAGTTATCGAATCGATCCTTCTATTCAATTCTTCTCTGGTTCCTTTGTACTCAACAAAATGTAACAACGCATTACAACTTTTCGCACGAGTGTATGTATTATTTAATTTTCTGTAAGCAAAACAATTGTGCAAATGTCCCCATATACTTTTCGAACTGTCTATAGACAACCGTTCTCTACTTTGACAATATGTATTTATGCAAATTTCGAAATTTGATCGGACCCTCCACCATCAATGGTCCTTCACTTCAGTCCGTCTGGTCTCTTGTATTATTTCGTTTCTCTGACGTTTCAAACAATGTTTTATATTAAATAGTATCAGAATTATAATGAATGCAAGCAAAATCAAGTTATGATTAAATTTATTGGTTAATACACACTCATATTGATTAAAGAATTTATAAAACTGTTGATAATTTTACTAATTTAGAAACAATTTATTCATTCATTGAATATAAATGATTGTTTTTTAACTCTTATCAATATCTTTTTTTAACAGACAAAATGTTTATTAATAGTTAAAAAAAAAAGTTTGGTTAATCAAAATTGATAGAAATTTCACTTCATCTATTTCTAGCTTGAAATCAGCAAAAATTCTATGGAAAATCTCCAGGGTATCCTTCGGAATTCCTCGGGATTTCCTTAAGTAATTGTAATTGATACTGGATGGACAAAGTTGTTACTCATTTTTCCAAATCTATCTGGAAAACTGAGTGAATTTCCATAAATTGCTGAATAAAATTGATAGGACGTTTACTCTGCTTACCTCAAACCTGAAAACCACAGAAATTCCCTACGATCGCCCGCAGAGTCTTCTTCGCAATTCTTCCGAATTCGCGTAAGAAATATTAATAATACGAAAAGAAAAAAAAATAACCCATTTTCTTAAATGCGTGAAATCCGAAAGAATTCTGGCAAAATTTTAAAGCGTGCTCCGGAATTCCTTCGGTGTTCTCCAAGAATCATTTATAAATTATAAAATGAACTATAATTCGTCATTCCATATAGAAAACTATATCGAGCCCTATCTACCAAAATCCAGCTGAAATTCTGCACAGGAAATAGTTTCTAGTAAAACAAAAATGTCATACTTACATTTATTATTTTTTTTTTTAATTTTTACTGCAGTGTTTAATGAAATTATCACTTCCAATTTCATACGGAATTTATGGAGAATTCTTCTGGAATTCAGATTTGTGTCAAAATATCAATTCCTCAGGATTTCCGACAGATCACCGGAGGAATTCCGTAACGTTTTTACACGGGCGATTTAATAAATATTAATAAATTACATTTAATAAGCAATTCGTTAACTATTTGTCAAACAATTTATCAACAGGTAATTAAGTATATTAAGTAAAAAAAAAAAAAAATTTTAAAAAACTCCTATCAGGTCACAATCAGTTAAATATATTGAATTACATATTCATTGTTTATTTTTGTTTATATATTTTGCAGTAAAAAAAAAAGATTTAATTCAATACCATATCTACGTTTCAATTATTGTTATCATTTATCCTCATTATCTTTACATGTATCAATGGTAGACATAATAATATCATACAAATATCACCGATTGCAACTAGAAGGGGAGTTGAAGGACTGTGTTAATAATTGTTTATAAAATGGAAATAATAATCGGATTTAAGAGCTGAAATGATCTATCCGAAAAATCATAAAATAAAAACGAACTATACTCGGATATGTCTTTCTGTTTCTCTTTTTATCTTCTCGATTTCATTTATGAGCTTATGTCACAAGAGGGTAATAAAAGAATATCGAGGAACACGTATATAGCTAATGTTCTGGGGTGAAAATACTTAAATAGTATACATATAGTATAACTGAAGTTAATGTGATTCAAAGAAAAAGTTTTCATGTCTTTTGATTTATGATAGCGAGCGTCTTTTCCAACCCAACCAACGGTGTTATGAGTGTTTTTGATCGACGCTCTGACATTATTTGTCCATCCATTAAAATGAGAATAACGATATTTAAATAGGGATGCGTGATTAATCACCAGAAGTTAATGAAAAGAAAAATGATCCTGTCACCAGAAGTTATGATATGCTTTATGAGTCTCTTGACATACTTAATTAATAATGTATTATAATTTATAGGAATAATAGTTATCATAATTTTATGAGCTACGGTTATGATAATCACGAATATTTTTATCTTACTCACTTAAGATAGCTCTCATATATTTTATGACTTCTTCCAACTTATTCTAAGTCAATTACCGATTGAAGATTATGTATATGAAAAAAGATAATTAGCCACAAAAGATACAAAAAAGTAGAAAATTAACTGAATTAATTTTATTTTATTTTTTAAAGAAATCCCAGTTTTCCTAATTTTATTTTGAATGATTTATTAACTGGATTTTTTTATTTTGTCAATACATAAACTTTCAAAGCATGCTTCATTTAATGATAGAAAGAAATCGACACTTTTCTAATTTTAAGATTGCGGATCCTGAAGTATCTAAAGTACACAATAAAAATTTAATATAAATAATTATTATCACTTTTATATAATAGCCACTATCTTGAAATGTAATTGTCTAAAATAATATTGTGATAACTGTAATAATGGCTGCTAATAATATTCGACATCACAATGGTAATAGTTATCATTACGGTGGTAATAATTACCATCTCATGTATTAAAAGAACTTAATTCTGTTTTCAGTAATTTTTTTTTTAATATTTTAATTTTTCTCATCTCAAACTTTTCAATTAAACTCATTTTATGATTTGTTAACTTCTTAAGTTACTTTAACGACCAGAGTTGTCAGTTTGTGAAAATTTTTATTTTAAAAATTCTGTTTTGATTTATTAATTATTCACAAATGGCCTTCACAAATTGTCAACTCCAGTCTTCCATAACTTGGAAAGAAGTGAAAAATTAAAAAATAAGTTTCATTAACAAGTTTGAGATGAAAAAAAATTGAAATATTTAAAAGAATAATACACAATTAAATCTCGAATTAGAGTTTTTAAAAACGCAAGATGGTAATTATTACTTTCGTAATGATAATTATCGCTATCGTGATGGTAACTATTATTATCGTGATCGTAAATATTGTCAGTTGTAATTAAAATAATTGCCATAATAAAACTTTAGTCGGTAACATTATAAAATAGTAACTATTATAATAGAACGATAATAATTATTCATGTTAAATATTCTAGAGAAATTAAAATTATTACTATTATTATTTTGTAACCAATGAACTGTTAGTAATATTATATTGCATAATATAGTTCGCGCATCTGTCGAATCTCTGTTTTCCTGTCGCAAAAAAAAACAAAGAGGGGTGCCGATGTTCATGTCTGCGAAATCCGAAACGCGTCGTCGCGCTCGAATAATTGCATTTTCAAATCGTTACTATCCCTTGTCTACTGAGTGAGTGCCCGCAGAGTCAATTTTTCCGTTCATCCCTTGGAATAGCCTCAGGGAATTTGGATCGCGTGCTACACAGTCCATTTCGATGTTTGTAACCCTCAATATATACAAAATACATATCATCATAGATACAATAATTGTACACCGCCCGCATCGATATCAAAAATGACATTTTTGAAATTCAAGTTCGGAAAGTGCTGTCGGCAATTTTACCATAATAATACTAAATTTTTCTGTTTATAAACAGTAAAGAAAATCGTCTTACCAATTTGCAGTGGGTCGATACTTTTTATTTCAAACTTTAGTACAACATGTACATTTATGTGTATTATTAGCTTGAAGAGACCCTTGGAAAATTATGACTTTTTTATGCCTATTTTTGTACACCCTTCACAGGTGCTGTACATAAGCGCATCTGTTAGTATTGCATACTACAGATATATTGGGTCTTTCTACTGCCCCATCAATTTGTACAACCGCTAGTGTGAGGAACTATGACCTTTAATCTAAATATATTTCGAAAGAAATATTTTTTTCTATTCAAAAATTTAAATGGTTTGTTGTTGTTTTTAAGATCGTGCGTTAATTTCAACTTTTTTAAGCAAAAATATATATGAATGTCTGGAAAATGTGAAGCAAGCATAAATACATCTAATTTGCCAACCTGCGCGAATATTTTGCACTATATCATAATCAAATAATTAATGGTTGTATTAATATGTTAAAATAAGACTGATATTCATTACCGATGTTAAAATTAAAATATCTTTCATTCATAAAAATTTGGATTTACTAATTTTCATATTGTAATAGGTATAACTATTAGTTTTTTAATCACGATATCATGCGAAATATTATGTTAATAACAGTAGTAAATTATATTCATTTATTGTATATAAGTATGAAATGAGTGGATGATGCTTTTGATACTGGCGTGTGAGCGTACATATTTCGCTCATGGCGTCAACTTTCTTATAACCAAAAGCCTCGTCTATTTAATTAGATTATATACTATTACATTGAATTGTAAATAATAATTTATATTACATTTACAACAAATTTTTCGATTTTGTTTGATTGATTTGCGTGGATAGTTTACATTTGCGCATAAAATGTTAGCAATCCAAAAGTTCTCTTGTTAGTTACAGATTGTTAGTAGCTTTTCAATATAGATGAATGTATTGTTAATATATTTGGCGCTGCAATTTTTAATAAAAGTTTTTTATAACGAATTTTTAACAATAAATTTTTTTTTTTAATATTTTGAATATTTTTCGTCAATAGACAAGAATATGAGTTTCATTATGGTCATTGCATTTTTCAAATTAAATTCAATGAAATACGATGTAGCAATGTTATTATTAAAAAAAACATTTCATTTCATTTATTTATTATAAGAAAAAAAATAGGTGAAAAATAAATTTACAATATATAATTGATAAAAAACTATAATTAAGTACTCTATGTTCTATTTTTTACTAAAAATCGAGAGATGGTATTTATTTTTTATAAAAAATAAAACGAAAAAAAAAAACTTTGGATTGATCAACATTATTGTATCAATAAAATTATTCCGAGGCCAGTGTCCTCATGGGTAAGTATTTTAAAGAACTGAGTAACACGAAGTTGTAAAAGAGTTAAAAAGCAATTTTACGTCTGTGGTGATCGAGCAGGTTGGTGGAATAGTCACCCAAGCTAGTGAGACCCTCTCGTCTCTACCCCGGAAGTAAAGCAATTTTAATTCAATCTCTTCGATCGAAAGTCCTAGTGGACAGACATAGAAGTGAAAAGGTAATGAAAAATAACAAGAACATAAGAAAATTTAAATTATTATCCATGTCGAGCATGAAGATACAAATGATTCTGATAATTTTTCGGTTTCTATTATTCACATTACCGTCAAGATATGTAACATGTGACCGAAAGTGATTCATTGGCAAGATAAAATGTAATATTTAGGGACAGCTAGATTTATATGTTGGATGAAAATCATAACAGTTGAGTGTCTTTTTCAATGATTGGCAGAGGGTTGTAGATTCGGTAGAAAAGGGTGGTGAACGTGTCAACAATAGATCGCTTAGCGGCACAGACGTGTCAGCTGTCAAGGCATCGAAGGGCGTTCTCAGATGATTGACAGTTTTATAGAGAAAGCTCTCTTCGCTCATTTGTTTCCGGATTTGCGATCACGGATCTTGTCAATGCACGACAACGACAATCGTGGCTCACTTTACTGTTTTTAGATTTTCGGAGATTTCTGCTCTTGATCATCAAATTATGCCGGAGTAGGGTAGAGTGTTTTGGCAGTTGAGGTAAAGCATCAACAAAAGCAATAATTGGCTATTTTTAACACGTAACACGTTCACTCAATGTCACCCGAATAAACTTAAGTATGGTATTATGTCCTTAAGATCTGGTGATAGATATCGGCTCATTTTCTATGTGGTTTTATCACTAAAAAGCTGAAGATATAGATAGCACGAGAACGTGAAAAGCATAAAGCCGTAAAAAAATAGTTATCTTATGTTTGATGTTACTACATGCGATACTTACTTCACAGTTGGAGTGGCTGATGTTGCTTAGATTGAGCTTGAAGACTTTATCCCTAGAAGCAGAAAAATATAAGAACATGGTGAGAAATTTTATTAAAGCTCGAGCACTGGATTAGATGATATAGAACTGGAATGGCAAGTGGATAAGAGGTTGATATTCCATTTTATGGCTCAGATCATTCACTGTATTTTTATCTACCATGTATTTTGTTTTATTTCATCCCAGTTTTGTATGACTTCTGCTTCTGGTTCGCTCTAAACCGATTGCTCACGGCAATCAACGATAAATGTTAAAGTTGTAGAAGTTCTATAAGCTTAAAAACTAGCCTCTGGGTAACTGTTAAAGTACTGAATACGCAAGAGGAATAAAGTGATAGATAATCGAAATTCACTTGCTGCTTCCAGTACTTTTCTTGTGTAAATAAAATATCTTCAGATGCTACATCTGATCTATTTTTCAATAATTGGATGAAATTACTTTTTAAATGATGCATGATTATGGGTATTTCAAATTCTAAATCATAGAGGGTATTTAAAACCCTAATCGCAGATTATTTTTGTGCCAATAGAGTTTTACAAAGCCTTGCTTACTGCGATTTGGTTTTTTTAGTAATCAGATTAGAGTTAAGCCCAATAATGCATCTCAGTGTGACTTGCGTAGCGCTGAATCTTTATAAATCCAATTTGCAAGCACAACTACGTATTAGAAGTCATTTATAACATCTGGCTGCCATTTTTTCTAACTCTAATGCGTTAGTTCAATTTTGGAACGTGTTATACAATTATTCACTTGGATGGAAAGGAAAAATTTACTTTAATTGTGTTCTATGTTTATTTATTGGTAATTGGTACTAATAATACTAATTATATATTCGACATGTGTAAGGTTTTTTAATGCTTGAGTAATACGTTACATACTGTAAAAAATTTTCATTAGACTTTTAATGCAAAAATTTAATAATTAAGATCTCGAAAATAGTCGAAAAGATGAAAAATGATCATGACTACATTATGTAGCTGGTATTTAGTTACCAGCAAAAAATTTTCTGATATGATCTGATATTGCTATATATACGAATATATGAGAGAATTATTTTATGGGTAGCTAGTGTAACTAATTTTTATTGTGAATATTATTCAGATATTTAAAATCTAGATATCATACAATTGTGCTTTTAAAGTATTGAATTGTTTTCATGGATTTTAATAGCAATATGATAATCCAATTAACCTTTTATCGGGTCCCAAGCAATAAAGTCCGTTAAAGGACAATAAGTTAGACAGGAACAAATACTGTGATAAATTTAAACAACGCCAAGAACATTTAATTGATATTAATTGTGAGCGTTGATGTTTCAAAAATAAACATTTTTGTAATGACCTATTTGTTCTGGTATTTTGACAAAATGTCAACACTATTATGAATGGAATATAAATGTCCCATTTTTCAACAATAGATATATTTGGAATGTTACTGAGTTTTTTTTATATTTCCTACTGTAAATTTCTGTAAATATTTACCATGCCTGAAGGTAAGCGAAATTATGGATAGACATTTGCTTAAAAATTCTGAAGAAAATATACGATTTCTGATTATTTAGCAAATAAATAATTTATTTGAAAGCACGCATCGTTCACTGAACCAAAAAAGTTAAATTCACCGAATATACAATTACAGAAACAAAATTTATCCTTATATATGTGTATATATAAATATAATTTACCCAGTTTTGATCAGAAAGTGTTACGGTACATTAACTTTAACGGCGTATAACTTTATTCCAATAGCCATTCGTCATCGACTTTCAATAAAAACCCAGTGAGATGTGAGATGCGAAAGAGGAAGAAAAGAATTGGTTAAAATGACGCGTAGAAAGAGGCAGTACCGCCACCTATAGAATCTACGGAACGACCACAGTACTAGCATTACTCTATTCATCGACAGTACGACGCTGTGAAAAAGTAAATACCTAGCCGTTAGAAAAACAAATCCGACTCTTCGAATTCACCAAAACTTTTCACTATACTTTCCAACTCGAGGAAACTTTTACGGTGTACGTGCTAGGAGTATTCGAACGAACGAGCCAACAGAGAAAACCGGTAAAGGATGAAAGTAAAAATAAAATCAAATAAAATGGAAAAAGAAAAAAAAAAGGAAAGTAAGCAGTAAGAACGCGAAAACCAAAGCACGGAACCAATTTTACGGAAAAAAAGTTGGTCGAATCAGCCGCGGGGTGGAGCATCGATTTCAATTTGGGTAGAAGGTAAAGATTGAGAGGCAAAATAGGGGAAGGTAAAACGAGAGAAAGAAATAACGTTAGGTGTCGGAATCGCTCACAAGAATTTCTCAATCCTATACTTCTTTGCTGTACTACCTTCCTTACAACTCTGCTTCTGGAATTATAAATAATTACTTGGGTAAAAAAATAAGGAAAAAAAGTTTATCACGAAAAAACCTTGGGGTTATGTATAATTTATCACCACGTTCTTAGTCATGAATTACAAGTTCTTATATTTCACCGTTGAACACGTGGTACTTTTTCGATTTCAGAAATATTTCCAAGTAAATTACTTTTTTCGCACCGAAAAAGCTTCAACCACTTTACTTGTATAGAAGAAAGTCGAACATAGACACCACGCACTAAAATTTCAATTGAAAATAAATTCAATGTAAAACTTTTTTAAAGAATTCATAATGCGCTTCAGGCAGTTGTCGAAATAGTTCTGTTGCCGCAGAAAAATATGGAAATTGTTAGGAAATAAGAAAAAATAATATACACCAACATCACACCAGAGACATTTTATTCCTTTTATATTTTATTTACTCTAATTTTTTTTATGAACACCAGTCGCAATTATTTTATAAGAAAAGTAAAACTTTTCTTTTATAAATCTAGTTCAAATTTTCAATTCTAATTAATATTGTTCAATATGAAGTTTTATTGGCATCAATTGTATTTTATTAAAAATACTAAACTGTCAAGTTCAAGTTATCAATTAAATGAAATTGTTAATTGTAATCGTGATTCTGTTACGTTAAAAATGATCAAGCTGGGTATTTTCGTCAATTTGTCGTTACCACGAAACGTCTACGAAAACTGAAATAAATCCAGTAAGTCGCAAGAAAAATGACAGATGTGTGAGATTTTAAAGAAAAATAGTCACTGCTGAAGCTCATCTTTCCATGAAATTTGCATCAACTCATACTAGACAAAAATGTCGAGGAATGATTTTTCACCTTACTAAGATGCTTTTGCAGTGTCGCAGTTGAATTTTATTTGCTTTTATCATCTCATTTTTTCAAAACTCATTTGAATAAATAGACTGAAAAAAAAACTACTTGATTCAAAATCAATACTCTTGATCTAAAACTCGTTTTTTGGTTTGCAAAATTCTACATTTTTTTTATACAGAAAAAATCGCCATTCTTTCCGACTAAAAATATTTTTGTTTTTCTTTAAGAATTATATATTCTTGATTTAAGAAAAAATTTCTTTATTCAAAGTAACACAACGAATTTTTTTTTTACTTTATCTCATTTTAAAACATTGTTGATTTGTTTTTTATGAGAAAAAATAACAGAAATCTGAATAATGTTTGTATTCTTGAAACAAGTCGATAATATCTTAAACTAACGTTACCATATGTCTCAATTTTTGAGAAAGAAACTGTTGAGTAAAGTGTGGGATTTTTTGTTTAAAAAAGCAAAGTATTAATTGGTAAAATGTTTTAATAAAGAATTTTTTTTCTTGATGCTCAAGTTTTATTTTTTAATTCACAAGTTGATTTGAATAACTAAAAAATTTGAATAACTCAAAAAGAGAGTGAAATTTTGAAGAGAATAATTTTTTTCCCAGTGTGATTAGTTCTAAAAAAAATTTCCAAGAAAAATTGAAAAGAGACTATAAAATTTAAAAAATTTTATCGATAATTGAGGAAGGAATATGGTGGAGGGGATACTTCAATTAGCGTATTGTTAATCGTTAGCGAACAGCCGCGGGCAGGACGCAGTCTCGAATACTCATTATCAAAAGCATCACATTTCTAATTAACGAGAAGAACAGAATATAGGGTCCCCGGCAGCACACTATCCTAGGATATTGATTTAACGGTGTGGTTGGTGTACGCTATGGAGCCTCATCAATGAGAATCGACCAAGTGATGGTAAAAGTAAACACAACGAGAAAGAAATCGTCTGTCCTGCTTTTTCCGATCGCAAAATTACTTAGCTCTTCTTCAGTCAAGCAGTTCTGCGGGACAATTATTTACATTTAGCCTCCGCAAAATTGAAAATATATGAGTAAGTGAGTTTGAGAAATAAAAAAGGTTGATTTATCTGAAATAAAAAAAGCGAGATAACCGTAAACGTTTGAAATCATTGGAAGAAACGTCCGTTAAGTTCGGACCACACTACTGTACCATCGATGGTCTTATCGGAATTCGATAGCCGGAGGGTAATAGATACTGTGGAGAAACTAAACTCTCACGTGGAACCTCGCCAGAAACAGCAAACGTTAAAACTGAAATGCTCATCTCTTCGGCCAAAGGAAAATGCAATTTATCATTATTCCAATCCTGTTGCTTTTTATAGCTTTTTTGATGTTTCTACCAAAGTTTTATCTTAAATTGAGAAATTGTAACATCGAAAACAGAAGAAATAAAAATGCTTTAATAACTGTCTTTTTAAATTAGTGTGACTTTTTAAATAAAAAACAATTTTCGGAATTAAAAAAAAAAAATAATTCAACTATTGTAATTAGAGGGAGATTCGTCAATCAACAGAAACATCAAAGGTAATATTTTCTCGTTTTTAATAGCGACTGTTTCAATTGACGTTAGTCTCCCAGCATTTAAATTATTATATGACAACTGAAACCTTTACCTTTGTCTACAGTATGAGCACAACCGGAAAGGGTTTGTTAAAAGGATATTGATCATAAAAACGTAATGTGTAGTTTGAAGCGTTTAAGTACAAAATGAGCGGGAAGTTGCAGGGATGGCCTTTAGAGTGAACCGTTTTTCTAATTTTTTTGAATGTAAAGTATGAATATTATAATTTTATTATTTTCAAATGAAATTTTCGATATTAAATCAATTAATGAAGGATCTATGATGATACTTAAAATATTACTTCCCTGGTTAGAAAAAAGTATTAAAAACTATTGACAATGTTAATTCGCTATAAGGTAAGGAGTTGAGAAAGTATTGAAAAGATTCAAATTTGTTTTTTTATAATTTTTGATTAATTTTTTTAATCAAAGCTATTTGCTATAAAAAAACATCGTGCTTTATTAAAATGTATCTTTTTTCACTCTATTATGATGTAATGAGTTTAATATTTCGAAGATCCATTCGAATAATAACCAATAATAACCAATAATAACCAATAATAACCATAATAACCAATAATAATGTTTAATTAGTTATTATTTCAGAAGTGATTATTGAACATCTGATACGAAATTTAAAATAATGATATAGAACAGAAATTTAATATTTTAATTATTTAATGATAATAAATATTTATTAACAGTTAATGAACGTTTTTCAACTGTTGGTGAACATTTGTTCTGATTTTTAAATAAAAGGTGAAAATAGAAATTATACTTTGACACTTTTTGCAACTTTTCGACATCAATAGATAATATAATTTTATTAGATAGATTAATAGCCTTATAATCAAAAAATAAAATAAGAAAATTGATTATGAATCATGTTTATACTATAAAAGGTCATGCCATTATATATTTACGAAAGATTTTCACTCAAATTGCCCCGTTAAAAAAAAATTCACTAAAAAAAAAAATTATTAACTTATTAAATTTACTTTTCACTCTAAAAAATAAACAAAAAATTATTTACATTTTATAAGTGAATAAATTATTTTCAAAAAAATAAATTTACTATTAGTCGATAAATTTGTGAATTAGTGGATTATTTAAGATCTATTGAATTACAACTAAATTGATAAAATTAGTTTCTATTTATAATTAAAATTACCAACCCAGTAAGATTCTGATCACGATTAAACTGACCTTCATTTAATTTTACTCTTTTTAAACTTTTCTTTGTAAGAAACTTCTTGGTAACTCCCTGCCTGAAGGGAACTAATGCGCCTTTTCGAAACTTTTAATCGACCTGGACTATCCGCCGAGGAAAGCTTAATCGGAGTTCGGCTCTTCGATGAGGCTGAAGAGATAGGTAGAAATGAGAGTGCACAGGAGGTTGTTTCACTACTTTTCTCGTTTTCTTTTGTCTGGCTCCGACTGGTCTCGAGTATCTACCACGTCATCAAATTTTCTTCGCCCCACACCCTTTTTCCTCTGGTCTATTATTAACACTATGTAGCATTTTGTTGGCATTTACCGAATTAAGAAGGGAGAACCTAAGCACAAAGCCGAGATGACGGGGAACGCGATCACCCAAATGGACGGTTACATACAAAGGGGGGCTGCCTTGAATCAAGAAATAATACTCCGGCCTCAAGTAATGATCTAACGACAGAGATAGAAAATTTCAATAAACTACACTTTCTAAGAGTCTGGTATACATACTAATAAAACCCCTGTATAACACTAGCCACCGATTTGTACTTTTTCAATTCTCAACCCCAGTAGCGATACCCCCTTCCATTACATCCCCTGGGCTCCAATAATATCTAGTAGAGGACATATACACTCTGAAAGGAGACGATGAAAGATCAGGGTCCTCGAATTATTCATATGATTCGCTTTCAATGTTGTACATGTTTACTACGGTATTTCGGTTGAAAACAATATTTTTCTCACATCCCCTTCGACTTTATTGGATAAACCCATAGAAAAATGTTCTGATATGGTTATATATAAGCTATTTTCAATTAATTCATTATGATTGTTGATTAATTTGTTTTGAAAATGTATACTATAAATAACATTTGTGACAAATATTGATTTAGTATTCAATTAATCTATACTGAGAAAAAAAATACTTTTATTAAGAAAATTTTCTTGATACAAGAATTTATGTTCTTGAAAATTTTCACGAATATGTATTCTTAGCTCAAGAAATTGTTAAATTGATTGAGATAATTTTTACTTAATTTAAGGAGGTCCTTTCGCCATCAATGTTAAATAAAAAATATTAGATTATGCATAAAATTAATTTTTATCTAATAGTTAAAGTCCTTATGTATCTACTAGTGAAGTTTAATTTATTCTTCACCGTGGAAATTTTTGAAAAAAAAAATTTCTAAAAATGTTAGTATTTTTTCCGAGTCTTACGAGAAAGTCAGACCTTAACAACTTTCTTGAATTATGGCCATCACCGATTAGATGGGGTAAAAAAAACTCAAAATAAGGTTTCCGAAATATTCAGGTTTCATTTTTTGCAATAAAATATATAGTTCGCCGTGGAATTTATGGAAAAATTATAATTATAAAATCGCAGAAAATTTTTAAGTAACCTACACTTAAATGGCGTCAGAACATTTGGCAACGTTGTGTAGCGCGCGAGCTTCAGACCATTCAATAAATTCAAACTAAACTTTAACGCACTTATGTTTTTCATATATACTTAGTAGCTAATTTATTGTTAACAAATTTTCATATTTTATAATTGAAAAATAAAATAATAATTAAAAAATTCTAGCATTCCTGCCGTGAGACATTAGAATGTTACGGTTTTGTGACTTATCATTTTTAATTAATTTATTTATTTACACTGATTGCAAAAAGTTAAACATGGTTAAGGTTATATTGTGCAAATAAAAATGTAAACAAGCGAAATAAAGCGTTGCCAAATCACGGACAGGTTACTAACAGCTAATTTACAAGAGTCAAATTAATTTTTGTATTTAACTATTTTTTTTTTAATTTTCAAAATTTCAACGATTAATGCCTCATATACTGTTTATTTTTTAATTTTAGGAGTTTTTATGGGTTTTTTATTTTAATTTATCGAATATTGACTACTACAGTTGTTGTGACTCAACTGGAGCGAAAGGACTTTCTTAAATAAAGCTATTCTTTTGTTTATCTATTATCCAAAGATAAATATTGATGCTCTTCTCTTCAGAAATTAATAATAATAGAATATTTGATCGTCAGCGAGTTTCTTGAACCAAGAAATTGTTAATTGAGTAAAAGTATTTTTTTTTCTCAGTGTAAAAACGAATTTCAGATAATCTTTTGAGAAAAATAAAACAAAATTATTTGTGTTTAAAAACTTAATTCACTTTTAAAATATAGAAAATACTACTTTTGGTCAAAAAATTATAAATGAATATATATGACCATATCAGGCCACACATGGACGTATTGTCGTATCAGGATATCAAACCATAGCAATTCATACATGAACAGATCAGAAAATTTGTTTATGGATATCCTCAAAAAATTTTCTCAAAGTTGGAATTTCAGCGTTTAATTTAAATTTTCAAAGGTTATGGGCCCAGTCTCAAGTATTTTATGAATTTGATATAAATCGATAAAAAAAATTCAAGTAACAAATAATGATAAAGTTCAATGAGACTTAACTAATTTGTCATTGGAATTCTCAATTGGTAATCTCCTTCGGGACATTCTCCAAATGGTGAATAATGTGAATAAACTAACAAGAAAGACTTAACGATAGTGGTACGGATAAAACCGATGAGACTCCGTCTCAAGAAAAAGTAATTCCCAAAAGTTTGTTATTCACAAGCGTGTGAGTGCCAACAGTCATGGCGGAAAGACACGTGATTTATTGATAAAGTTCGGCTGGTTAATTTGACGAACGACGGTACAGAGAATTCGATTCGGCTAATGGTTAATACTTTTTGTTTGTCTGACCCGATCGTTACAAGGTATAGTATAGTATAGTATACTGGTAGCATAGTCAAAAAAACGTGTACAGGATGTTCGACGATATGAGCCACAGGGAAGACATGAATATCCTCATACTCGAGTTCGTAATGGCTGAGGAAGCCATTTTTCTCATCACTTTTTGTTGCAGAACAGCGAAAACTTCGTAGAATGGTTTTGGTATAAGAGGGATCACTTTTTAATTGTATATAAAATCTACTTTTTTGAGAAAATATAATATAATCTCTTAGTTTCATTAATTAAACTTGTACTATAATTTGATAGTGATGAATAGTCATTGAAGATGTAACTTTTACTGCGTATTCCTCGCCGTAGAAATTAAAAAACTTTGTGACTAAGTAAAATGTATTTCGTTATATTCAAGAAAGTTTATTGGACTTTTAACACCTTACGAAGAAATTGTTAATTATTCAGAATTTCTAGTGATTACTACTAATTTGATATTCGAAAATCTATTTTTTATCAGATACTGGATACCTAAAGTTTCCAGCTCTCAGCTTTAAGGGAGCTAGCTCGGCCATTTTGAAGTTAATGTCGATCTGAATGTTTTATAACTTTCAAACGACTTGGCTGGGTTAGATAGTTGATGAACCAATCCGATGAGCTTGTTGGTCATAAAAACAAGTTCCCATTTCGGATCAATCGACTGAATAAACAGTGAGTTTCTTAAAAAATTAATTACAAAATACATTCTTTTTTTAGTATCTTTGAAATTACTTGATTAAAATATTTAAATCTGACTAAATCCAGGACTTATGAGAGCTTCTTTTAAGTTTATGAAAGGAAGCGATCTACTTAAATGTGAGCGAAGAACTGTTTATAAAATCATTCATTGTAGAACAATTAATTTATTCATTAGATATAAATAATTGTTTTTTAACTTTTTATAAAAATTTTTTTTGACCAGTGAACGATTTATGAACTATTAATAAATGTATATTATATAATGTAATTAAAAAAAAATCAATTATCAACGATTAATAAAAGCTTCTTAAATATTAGAAAATTTTGCCATCAATGTATTGACAACAAATCATACGAAAATGAAACTTAGAAACTTAGATTTTCTATCGTTGACATTTATTAATATCGTTTGAACGATCACGAGTATAATAAAGAAAGTTACACAGGTTTGAACGTGTACTTGGCTCGAGACACTACCAGGTCTCCGGGTTAATATGATTTTTTTTCAAGATCAATAATCATGCATTCGAGATTTATATTAATTCGTTGTATGTGATGTCTACTGTGATGAAAAATAAATATATGAAACTAAAACACAGTAAAAAATTGACTTTAACAAAAAAAAATGAACTGCTCCAGTGTCGTAAATACTTTTAACAAAAAATTTCGTTGAAAATAAAAATTCAAATATATGACGCGAAGAGAGAAAACTAAAACAATAAAAAACCCGATGAACATTTATACATTTAATATATTCTATGAATTACTAAAACTTGTAAAAGTTATAAAAAAGTTATAGCTATTGGTTTCCATCATATTTCGCCCTGGAGATAAAAATTTTACTGCTAAAATGCTTTTAAAAATAGTGGAGATTTTAAAATATCAATATGATCATACCATACTACAGTGATTGTTACTTTCACTTATACTTTAATCTAGATTATAGAATATTCCGAATTTTCGGAGTGAATAAAACTTTTAATAGTTAAACAAATAGAGATATACATTAATACTTACATAGCTCCCACGTAAAGAGTATCTCTTTTACTATCCAGATAAAGCGTTCTGTAGTAGAGCATTCCACAGCTGAATTCTCGGACATGTTCTGCAACAGACAAGCGGAAATAAATAAATACAAGCCTCTTAGGTTAACTTCAAAAACTAGATTACTCAAAATTACATAAAAGTTTGTATATTATTTTGACATTTATTTTTTATTGTACAAAACTGTATTAAAAAAAGAAAAAAAAAAGGAATAAGCTCATGGTTAAGATTCAAGGAGTGCAATTTGTGTCTGTTAGCATAGAACTTTTTACCGACAAATCTTGAATTCACGGTTACCAGTCCTTGGTGTATCTCATGAACTGCGATGCATGAAATTTACTAGGTAAAAACATTTACGCAAAAGTTCAATGCTGCAAGTAGTATATACCAAGTCGTCGGGAGTCCCAACGGGAAAAAGCTATACGACATATAATATGAGCATATACATAGTTAGAGAGTTTACATGGCGCAATGTACTACAACGCGGCAAGCCCTCCAGTTCGCGACACTGATCTGCTTAACATATGAAAGAAAGTCACCCTTTATAAATATACTCGTTCCACTTCGTGCTAAGAGAGCGCGAACAATGCTATATATTATGCGATATCAGAAGGGCCCGACGCCAAGTGAAAGGGGTCTATAATACAAAACTAACCGTATACACCTCCCCCGCCTTATATGACTCCCCATTTTAAAGCACAATCAACCCTCTTTATCATATTTTTCTTTGTAATATCTTTTGGTCTTTCTCATCTTCTCTTTATCTCGTTGCCACTTGTGAACTTCCTTTGGCTCTTGTCTTCCATATTGTACTCCTCAGGGTTAACATGTCTGCAAGTGAAGTCTTTTGACGGCAACAACAACTCTATTAATATAAATTTGAATAACGTAACTGGTAGAAATCATAAATAAAATTATGGTTAGTTAAACCGTTCTTGGTATAATTAGACACTTTCTTTGGTTTTCAAATTGAGTTGACTTTTGTTTAAAGATTTTTTTTTTTTTTTAAGAGTGATTGTTAGAGAGATATTGAAAACCTATCTACAGATTTATCCTTGAAATTCGGTACGTGTCCACAAAAGATAAGGAAGATTTGGGATTTTCCGACGAAAGTGGGAGCTACATTGGAATTCACTTGGATGAATGGCATATGGTAAAAAGATGAAAAAGAGAGAGGGAGCAGTGAATATTGTAAGATAAAACGATAAGTGTTTCGCAGATTGAATCGCAATCTTCGTGGTATCTTGTTACCTGTTTTTGTCGAACAATCTTTACTGGAGATATCTAAAGTCTCTTCGGTTAAAAAAAAAATTAATAGTTATTTATCGAGGATAAACAAGGGACAATTTAATGTACAAGCACAAAGCTTTTATTTTAGAAATTGATATGTAATTCACATAGGATCATTTATATGGTGATGATCATTGTTAGCATCATGATTCTAAATACCATATTACGAATTTTAAAGAAATTCAAAATCTGCATCTTCATCACCATCATCATGATTATAATTATTATTACGAATAAGTTTTACAATTGTATAAGTATACTGTTAAAAAAAAAAAAAAATTCAGACATACTGTTAACAGGAAATTATTCTTAAGAATATTTTGACATCTATATCAGTTATTTTGTCTGTCACCCATAAGCCATAGAATTAGTAAGTCATTAGGAGCGTAAAAAATTTTCAGTAGTAAGTATTCACACCAACAGTAAAAAAATATTTTAGGTTCGCATTTTTTAATCTAATCATTTATTTTGCAAAGGTAATAGCGTAGCTTTTTTCGCTTACAGAAACTTATAATTGAAAATTATAAGTCAATATACATTGCTAATACATCTCGGGCTATGTTTGCTTTGTTAATAAAAATTGTAGATCAACTCCACATTTTTTTTTGGTAAAAATAATTTTTCCATTTTACTGTGACAAGACCAAGGGTACATATTAAAAGATTAAAGGATTAAAATAATAATAACGCTGGAAATTGGATATGGCCTTGGTTGGGCCCTTATAATCTTTTCGGACCATATGCCAATGTGAACTGGAACGAAGCCAGCCGAGTGTGTGGAGATATAAAGTCCAAAAGAGTACATGGGAGAAGTTAAGAAGAAACAGTGATAGTGAAAAAGAGAACGAGAGAGAGAGAGAAAGGTAGTAAAAAATATTGTAGAACTTAATCTGGGATCGCGAGAGGGGAAAAATGAACTTCTTCAATCGGTGCTATAGAGTGTGCGAGCGGATTGTAAAAATACTACGCATTTCAAACCGAGAACTCTAGTGTATACAAGCACGTGATAGAGTAACTCTATCTTTCGTCTTTTTCCACAGGCTTCACCTCTAATTCCGACTTTTATCGAACGTCAAAAAAATAAATAAAAAAAAAACAATATTTGGATAACGATTCATTCGATAAGCCTATTCTCGATAGCACATATACGATACGTTGAGATTCAATCACAATGTATTTCACGAATTATCTGCGCGTCAAACATCCTGACGATAGGGAGGAAAATGGAGATAGGAGGGTGCGCCGTTTTTTTTTATCTTACAATATATCGTGACACATCAACGGATTTATATCTTGGGATCATAACTGCTTCACCAAACAAACTGACAGACAGGGTAGTTTTAAACGTCAAATATCGAATAATATGATGATATTAAAAAACATTGATGATGATGATGATGCATGATCTTTATGGTTGTTATCATTATCATAGTGAAACATCATCTACCATATTATAATAATTATGATACATCGACACCATTATCATCACTATGTTTCATTGTAACAATGACGATAAAGCATGATTATTATTATTATTATGATCATTTTTTATTAATTTGATATTTCATTATAAATACGATATCGATGATGATCATATCAATGGTTATGATAATAAATAACATTTAAATGTTTTTAACTTCCCGCTAAAAATCTCAGATTTTCAAAAATCGGGAAGTTATTGTTTTCACCCCGTTTTGCAAAAATCGAGTTTTCATCAGATCTCGACGTTTTAAGGTCCTAGGAAGCTTCCCTGACTATTCCCGCGATGGTGTCCATGCGGCTGTATGTGTGTGTGTGTGTGTGTGTGTGTGTGTGTGTGTGTGTGTGTGTGTGTGTGTGTGTGTGTGTGTGTGTGTGTGTGTGTGTGTGTGTGT
>CAJNRD030001122.1:7069520-7089193 GCA_905319865.3 Cotesia congregata
AGAATTCTTTATAAGGCTTAAAAAACTGCGTAGAATGCCGCCAACCGCATGAAAATCGGTTCATTCATTCAAAAGTTATTACGATTTGAAAATAAAAAAAATAGTGTTTTATCAAACTTCTATCAAACTTTTAAGCTCGAAGAGCTCGAAAGCATACAAAAGCTATTTTTTTGAGCTCGGAGAGCTCAAAATAATACATAAATTGTATTTATGAGCTCGAAGAGCTCTAAAATGTGATAAGTGCAATTTCAAGCGTTAGGTATAGAATTGGCGGGAAGTTGCAGGGATGGCCTTCAGGGTCAACCGTATTCCTAATTTTTTTTTATTCGTTCATGAAGAAAAAATTAATAATCTTAATTTGGAGGATCGAAAATTAACATCAATAGTGCCTCCTTTGGAAGGCTTAAACAAGGAAGTTACTAAGCAGACGTGGTTGACGGTGAAGTTCTCATTGGGAGATGCTTTAAGGGGCGATTTAAAGCATCGAACCACAAAAGCTTTTAGACCTTCAGTATTAGATCGCATTGAAGCGTCACAAATGTGGAACTAAGACAGAAAAGTTCAGATAGTTCGGTATGATTGAGCAGGACGAGAACTATAAAAAAATTTAAGGGAAGAAAATAGAAAACAAAAACACTCAGTAGTGTTCTAGGGTAGCATATAGCCGTCGAAATAGAGTATATAACCTCGAGTAACTGTTCAGTATCACTTTTGAGTCGTGCTGTGGATAAAATAGCCGTGGGAAAAAACCAGTGTGCAAGAAGATAGATACCATTTATCCGACTAGGTCCAATGGTCGCGTATAGTTTCACGTGCGGTGTCGGTCTCTCACCAAGTACAGAGTCAAGGGTGAACTGCTTCAAAAACTCCTACGTACAAAACAATCTCACTTGCTCTGAACGGTTTTCCTATATTCGCCGCCCCTAGCAAATGTTCTTCAACGAACACATTTCAAACTCCCAATTGGTCACTGATCCTCATCGAACATGACAATACACTTCCGTAAAATCCGATCTCTTAGTAAACTTGTCAATTGTACTTCTAGTCCTCTATTCACATGTTAAGTACTCTATTTTTTATCAAATAGTTAACGACGATCGATGCATCACAGTTTAAAATAAAGTCCGACGGTAATTATTCTCTAGAAGCTTAAAAATCCTAAGAAATACAGTGATAAATTTTTGTGAAAATAAAACCAGTAAGAAATCAATTGTGCTTTGGGAAAAAAAGTTTAGCGCTTTCAGGAGATAGTCAATTGAAACGAATTATGCTGCTCAAGTAAAAAGAGGAAGCATGCAAATCTAGGGAGATGGTAAGCTCGATAAAAGTCTTAAGAGCAGTCTGCAAAGGCAAAGTAGATGGTACAGATTAGAGACTGGCGAGAAAAAATATCGCTGGCTCCTTTCTTTTATTTTTCTATTTACCTTTTACTTTTTCTTTAGGTCTACGGTGTGCTTATAAATTTATAAGATAAAGTTTCAACGATTGTTTTGTACATCTTTGAATATAGTTTTTCTTGTAAATTGAATAGTTTGAATATTGGTACGGAAATATAAAACGAAAGTTTACTTTTTATACATTATAAGTTCGGAAAAGTAAATAATGCTGTATCTATATTGACACATATGTTCGCTAACATTAAACTACAAATTATAGATTTTTTTTTGTACAAGTAATGTCAGTATTTTACTTTCAATCTATCTTTTCGAGACATTTTTATTTAATACTCGTGGTAGAACTCAAACGCCCGTTTTCAGAGATTCTTAGTTATAATACTAACTATACTTCTTGGTGAATAGTTAGTATTCACAAAGAAGCAGTTTTCTTTGTCTGTGATGACAAACTTGAGGTCATCGCGTTAACTTCAGATTCGTCTTTCTCAACTGATGAACCTTCTAAGAGCAAGTATTGTCGCAAACAACAATTTTATACTTTTACGTAATTTTTCAAATGAAAAAGTAAACAATAGCATGGATACAAAAAAAAATCACAATGGAGATTCATAATTGAATTATAAAAATACAACGGAAGTAAAATATGTTACATAAGTTAATGAAAATAGTAATATTATATATCACCAGCGACAGAATGCATACGAAGCATTCGGGAGTAAAGTACAAGATAAATAAAATAAAAAGAAAATATAATAAAAAAAATGAAAAAAATTATAGGATGGAAGCTCACCGTTAAGTGGACTATATAAAGTACGAATAATGCCTGAAATAAATTGCGTTATCTTTTCGTTCCATGCGTATGGCTTGCAAGCGTCACTACCACCACTGGCCAATTACTCACGCGTCTGCACACGAAAGCCAGCTAATACTCTTTCTTTCTCTCCATATGTATATATAGTACATAGCATGTATTCACAAAAGACCATTACATGTGACACTTCAAAGTATGGACTACATGTTTCCTTACTAGACCGCTGGATTTTCCCGCATTTTCAAAAGACAGATAATTGCAGAAGTACTTGGTGTTCTTTTTCTTTATAGCTGGGAGTTATTCAATTTAATGAGTTTGTTGATCTTCCACATTGGAATTGCACGGAGAAGTGAGTACAATTATTGATTATTTTATGTTCTAAATTGAATTAAATATCATCAATGCTATTAATCAGTAAAGAAGTGGAGGATGTATTTGGTAATCACATACCCACGCTTCCGAACTGCAACCCTTCTTCCTTTCAGCAGAATGTAGAGTGTGGGAGAAGTTTAGTAGGTCTTGTTGAAAAAAAAGTAGGGGTGAGAGAGCGTCGATGGTCGAGGGACAATACACTCCATCCTGGTGCACATATAGGCGGTGAAAGTAATTGCCAACGTAATCACACACGTTGCACAAACTGACCCCGCACATCACCCAGCAGCATTGGAATACATGAGGGTGTGGACATATCCCAGTAGGGAATGTTTTAGATCAGATAACTGGTACATGTCGTGAGCCAGGGAGAGAATGTAACATTCATGTATGAGTAGCGGTATATGGGTAGGTAGTAGTGGGCAGTAGTCAGGCTCGATCTGTTGAACCCTTTTACATTTCATCCGTTTACACCCTTCCGCCGATTGTAGGATTGTACCGTCACATCGAAACCAAATCTGTGTTAGTGCACCGCAGTAGTACAGTGGACGACAAACTCCTAGAAGCATCGTTGAACCGGAATATATTTGCGCTTGATATAACTCTATCTCTCTCAAACTCCAAAGAGATAACCCCTAAATGCTACTAAATCAAATACAATTACCTTTCCACAATATAGTTTGCCTTTCTGCCGCGTTCATCTGTCATTTCCCTACCCTCTTATGTACCGGGTAGATTCACCATGAAGATTATTTTAACGCGACCCATACACTCGTCCCGTTCGCTTGATTGAATGGAATGTTATTGTTCAATTTTTTTATGCTCGTGCTGTAAATTCTTATAATAGTGACAGACATTATACTAAAGCTAAAAGTGTAGAGAGATGTGAATCTATGGTTGAGTATAAAAGTTGATGAGGGTGAGTATGCATTGAAATATGTGAATGCTTTCGCAGCTACCGATATTATCATCAGATGTTACTTTAAGAGATAGTATAAAACTTATTTCACTTAAGCGAAAAAATTTCACTATGCTGCAATATTCTACAATATTGCTATTATTACTGTTAGTGCAGAGACCCTTTTTGCGACACATAAGCAAATAAGTAAATAGGCTCATACAGCTATTTATGCACAAATGCATTTACATCATTATATCAAACTAACTTTTGCAGTACAATCACCTACATAAGCTTTCATGTTTAACTATAACATATTACGTATGAGCTTAACTTGCATGTTAATTAGGAACTCTTTACCGTTAAATTATTGGATGTATGTTAAGCTACTTACACAATAATCCGTCAACTAAATTTTGAAAAACCACGTGATCCAATGAAATGATTATTAATATTACGTTTTAATTTATTACTATGTTAATGGTATTGTCGGAGATATTGATTTTAAAAAACTGTTTTTGGGATGTTTGATGCTAAATGTTTGATAAACTCGACCTCTGTTGTTGCGTGACGTAGTTTTTTTGCCGTGGATTTGAAGGAAGAACTCTCTATGAAATAGAATCATATTTTTATCATGTGTTGTCTGGTGATTACAGTCTTTTACATAGTGATTAAAAGTATTGAAAACTAAGTTTATGGTGATGGACAACTGTTAAAAAAACAAAGATCAATTGCAAAAGATTTTAACGTTATGAAAAAATGATTTATTGTGTATTTTACAGTCTGTTTAAAAAATACATAGTGATAATGTAGAATGGCTATTTTACATTCTTACACGAGATCGTTATGTCGGTAGATGGCGTACATTAAGAGTGACGATTGTGCTTGGTGGAATTGGAGAGCTATAAAATGAAGAGGAATAAAAGAGAGCAAAAGACTATCTAGTCACAGTGAACTATTCCCGGTGGATGGAAAATCGTTGTCGAAATGGTAGTAGCACACCCAAGAGCCCATGAAGTCCACAGGAAACAGAATCATTTTCTTGTAGAATAGAATGTTTATCGTGCAATTTAAAATAAAATGGAAAATGTTTAACACGAAGAAAATGCCATAAGCCGATTATATTGACGATTTAACCGATTCGTTAATGACTATGATGATCCTTGTATTAGATAGTTCGGACAGATTTCAATTCATGCCTTAAAGCTGACAGATATGATACTGCAATAGATCTAATATTACCGAGCAATAGATACCGGTATGGAGTAAAGGTTACTCTAGAATTTCTCCCGCCGGCGATAAATGTGATTGACAGTCTGTACGGCACGAACAATCGACTAATGAAACATCAGTATGCACGCACAATACCAATGCCAGGCCAGCCGTTATTACACCAGCTTTGTATTTACATCGGATGCACTAGTTGAGGTCTCCACGCGACTCGGTACCAGTCATCACAGAATGAGACAGAATGAGAGCGGATGGTTTGTGGTGAGCAATGTCTAGCTACATCATGGTCTATGCTAGTAAATAAATTGCTACGGGCTGGAAATGGGTAGGGATAGAGAATTACGGCGAATGATATGTGTGAACACTACATTCGGTAAGTTCATCAATATCATTGAAATGGCAGCAATTTAAGCAATTTAATACTTAACACGCTTGAAGTTTATATCATACTGTTGAAATTAAAAGAATTCAGTTGCTAAAATGACTCAAATGATGGACCAATCTCTCATTGATCTTTCTGGATTATGAAAAACGGGAATAAAATAGTGTTTCGTTAAGTGCTTCATCGAAGGTAATAACTTTTACTTGATTCTCCGATTTAGTTTTTGTATAAATTTGTTTCCTTTTTTTGGCAGCCATACTACTCTGGCATCCTTAACAGAAATTCTCCGATACCGAATGGCTTCTTCTGCACGTCGGCTTTGTTGGAGAGTAGTCGCATCCGAAATTATTATCATCATTATCATATATATTGGGACGCAGCCGTGCGAATTGCGTACAGCGCTAACACATTTGATTTAGCGCTAATAAATAATCATTATTGTACGCGAACAGTAGCCACGCTATTTCTATACTTCAGTCCCTGAGGGGAAAGAAAATAGAATCGGCGACGTTTCCATTATAACAACCGATGGGGGGAAAGGTATTAAACTATCTCATCCTCTTCTATGATACTCTGTACTCTGTACACTCTTTCTCGCTCACTCATTTGCTCTTGCCAGTTATGCTCTATCAAATAGATAGGGTTGATTGGGTTCCTATAATAATCTGGTAGGAATGCATCGAAGAGAGCGGAAAGTCTCGTATTCATAGTCTGAATTATTGTTTTAGCATTTCCGATACCGGAAATTCCATTTTACATATTTGAATATTGGCTACAACTGAACTTTGCTGGAATAACGAGCTCATTAGAATGTGGATCTTTCTCCGTTGCAGTTAGTTAGATTTTTTATTATGTAATGACGGTTTTCAAGTTTCATAATTAAAAGCATTTTCAAAAGATTTTAACAACTATTTATCGACGATAAATGTCACCGTCAAAGGTAAAGTTTGCAATAAAAAGGAAAATCAGTTGGTCCTTCAACCGTAAAAAACTCTGTTGAATGTAACCTTGATCTCATAATGTACGAAAATTATTAAAATAACTATATTTTCAAATTGCTTATTACAATAACTTTCTGTTTCCTTTACTTCCGGATTTCCATGGGAAAACTTTATGAGTTTTTCATAATTTCATAGTATTGAAACGTCTAAAATGCTCATTTTGTAAAAGTTAGCAACTCAGTAAAACTTGAATCTTACAAAGCACTACTGAAAGTACAGTTCAGCGTCGGGGCTCGTTAGCAATTGGGATGAGGTTGCTGTAAGTATTGCATAGGGAAAACTATAAAATAAAGCCAGCCAAGCCCAGCTGTTGTTTCATAACACCGCTCTGTACTGCTAAGATAAATACCTTGCTCAGCTATTGTATGTAATATCTATTTACTCTCCAAAGCAATTCGAGACATTGATACTGGTATGCTAATTGACTGGCTACCAAATAAATAAATTATTGGACTCATTGAAATCACTAATGATCAGGTTCAGAAGAGATGTATCGGGTGACTATAGATGTAAAAACATCAAAGTTCAATTATTGTTGAATGTCAGCTGATCAAAATGTGATTCCAGAGAAATAGCTTGTCTTGAAAGCAAGGTAGCTGAGTAAGGTGTAACGTGATCGATACGCCAAGTGAACTTTGTCAGGTTTGACAAACTGATTGCACCTCAGGGGCACTATCGTAACTCTGATGCCAGTACATTGTTATTCTACGGTCGTCCTATGTCCGCAGGTCTTTGTTAGTAGGTATAGAGTTACTCGACGATAGGTCAAGCTTGTCAAAACCACGAGTAGAGGAAAACACGCTATATAGTACAAGATTAGCTATCTACAGCACAGTTGTAATCATGACAGGGTGCGATGTTAGCAAACCCATCTAGGAACATAAAGCATCCTCGGGTCACTGTTATTATTATAAAGAACAGGAGAAACCATGAGAAACCACCAAACCAACTGGTGTGCAATATCATCGGCATCTGTCCCAAGTCTTTCCTCCTGCCAAACGATTGCGGTCAATGTCTCGGATAGAAATCAATCATTCCATTAGTTAGTGAAAGGACTTTCGGATAATTTAGATTCTTATCTCGCCATTGAACAACAGTAATGATCTGATCCCTTTGGCTTACGTAAAGTAATTTCCATTGATGGTTTTATACCCGGATGATCAAAGCAAACTTTGCTCCAACATTATTTTAGGGCTGTTCATTGATTATCTTTGAACATAAATATTTGTCGTCAGTTTGCTTGTAAACTGAGTTAGCTAATCATATTATTCGTAGGAAAACATCAACTATAATTTACAGAAAATGAAACTATTGGGGTTAGAGTATCATCGTGACCCAAAGGTGTTATCAAAAAGTCATACATCGATAGATTGAGAGGGTGATCGGCATTTAGCTGAGAGACTGATTTCTTGAGGGTGGACCGACCCTTGGGTCAGTATGAGGGACATTTCTGTCAGCTGAAAACAAAGGTCGAGCTTCGATGGCCAGTGATTCAATTGATGTTCGGATGTAGGGTGTTTCTTTCTGTACCTCAATAATTCGCCAATTTTCATCCTTTATTATAACTGAATTCTGAATTATAACTCTAACACAAACATTAATTTAGTAGAATTGGTAACACTAAAGAGTGTATCGAGGTATACGGTCTCTATTTTGATGAAACAGAAAATAGAGCTTTTGTCCTATGCTTTGGATAAATTGTTGAGGCGCATCTGAAAAGAGCGATATGATATCCATGAACTCAGCGATGCTTGAAAAACATTTCAAAGGAGTTCAGATACAGACACTGCCTGCAGCTGGGTTATGAGTGCTTCGTAGATTATTGAGGCAGAAGAATCGCGAGGCTGATCACGAGCGTTTGGTGTTTTCGTCGATAATTCGATCCAGTTATTTCGATAAGAGTACTGTATTTTAATGAATACAATATTTGCAAAATAATCGATTTAACTCTATTGTATTTCGTCTATTATTTTCTTCAAATTCTTGCTTTTATTATTTATATGGACACAATCAGTCGTTTTTCTATGCCACTTCGGTGGAACAGAATACCAGAAAATCTCATTCGTTTTTAGTTTATCGAGATATATTTCATCATTTTTCTTCTTTTTTTTTATGAAGTAAAAGCTTCTGCTCTACGTTTCATTGATATAAATTCTCAGTGCCAGTGACTTAGATAAACGTCGCTGAAGAGCAATGAAAAAAAGCATCAGTATTTGTGCACTGAAAAAAAAGTTTTTTTCCTCCTAGAAAACTTTTCCCTGTGGTTAAAAAAAAAGTATTCCTAAAATAAGAATACCAAAGTTTACTATCCATAGGAATAAGTTTACTGGATATAAAAAAACTTGGTATTCTCATTATTAAAATACTACAATCAATATGGCCGACTTAACCTCGCTTGGTCGACACGAATCTTTAGGATAGATAATTATGAGAAACTATACTTTTTATAATTAATAACATTACTAAGGTAAAAGACCTAGTTATTGACACTTGCAATTTTATTTTAATTAAAAAAAATAAATCAACTCTGATAATTTAATAAACATTATATTTGAATTATAAATTTTAAGATAATTGGTTTTTTGAGAACATTTTATTTTTTTAATTAAAATAAAATTGCAAGTGTCAAACAACTAGGCCAGTGAAAATAACTGGGTCTTCTACCTTATTATAAAAATTGATTATAAGGAAAGAATGTATTGCTAAAATGAGTTATAAATTTGTTGGAGATGATAAATTCCACTCTGACAACTTCTTTTGCATCCAAGAATCCATATAAGTAAGGGAGTAAGGGGAAGTAATATTAATGATTAATACTTTTATTTATAATTTATAAATTATTTAATTTACACAAATAAATATTTAGGTAACTAGACTCAGGCACGAGGTAAACTAATAACTAAAAAACACGCGTACACTGTAGATTGGAGGGAAATGACAAAATAGTGGCGCCACCGTCACGGTTGCTATGGTAACATAGAATTTAGTTTTAGTCCTCTTAAAAAACTTGGTATTCTCAGATTTAAAATATCAGTTTTCTTAAATCTAAAATATTTAACTTGACTTTTACTTCGTACAAGAAAACTCGACTAAAAAATATTCAGTATTCCGGGTATAAAAAAACTTTTTTTTCAGTGTGGGAAAAGATAAAAGGAAAACATCGCGTTGAAGGATTGCGTTGAAAAGGATCCTTTTTTAGGGAGTAGAAAGAAAACGGCTATCCACATGGTTAGGAATATATAGAAACAGTACAAGTCTTTTGACCTCGAACGTTGACTCGTTTCAAACGAGGATGCTGTACACCGATTTGCCTCCTCAATAATTTATGTTGCTAAGACCCAAATGTAACTTACACGCATGCTCTTTTTGACCCTTGTGGATTTATACATACCCGAATAATCGAATAAAAGGCATGTAAAAAATATATATTGCAGGGCGAATTGAAATAAAAATCCACCGGTTGCTTCCTATATTCTTTACAGACTTATGATACTCCAAATACTGCTTCCAACTAGTTATTTGCCAGAATTTTTTTGCTGACTGATTTTTAGTTTTTAAATTCACCACAAGCGGAAATTTGAACTTGGTAAAAACGTTATCAGTTTTTAATTGAACCCGAAATATCATGCTCCAGTTGGATATAAGTTCACTTTTTCTAGGTCGTCAACAGTAAATTTTTTTTTAATTTCTTTTTTTCATTTCTTCATAGGTATCAAGAAATTCTATGTCATGGCGAAAGATATTCATACTGTCCATTGAGTTCATTTATTAATTCCATCCAATTTAATACAATGATTCACATAAAGTTAAGCCGTTCTACTCCCTTTCAAAATCCATCATCTTCTAATGTATTTACGATCCGGCGAATGAAAAGAAGATGGATGCTTATAACAATAAGCAGAAGACATAAATCGTTGCCAGAGAGACAAGCAAAAGTAATGCATCATCCATAGGAAAAACTCATCGTTTCTGCTAAAACGGAAGAGATGGTTTTGAAAGATTAGATGAGTAACATCTTCACAACTGCTGACGTCAGATAGAGTAGATCTTTATGTATTCCTTATATCATTTTTGAAGGCAGACAATATTACTTAAGCAGAATAAAGTCATTGAAGATGTACTCTAATAAAGTATGAATACATTTTGTTTTAAGAAATATCTCAAGAATCAATAAGCCTCTAGAAATTTAACTCCGAAGAATTTAATATCATTTTTCTTCTTAAGATTTCACTCAGCAACATCGTTTGCTACAAAAAGCCTCTTTGAATTATTTCATCAATTTTTTCTATATATATATACATATATTTACGTATAAGCTTTTTTGCCGAATTTCAATGAAAAGTAAAATTTAAACGAGATAAATGTTTCTGACTATCTCTTTATCGATTTAAAAAATTTCACTCACTTTAGTCAGAGTTCAAAAATGTTGAACAAACTGAAGATTTTACGCATGGAAAACTATCGTTTAATCGTGTAACCTTTTATTTTTAATAAGATTTAATCACGATAATCTATGTATAAAATGAAATCTTATACCTTTACTTTACTGGTGCAATTAGTAACCTACCAACAAATATTTGTTAAAAAGTTTTTTAATAGAGATGTGAGCAGAATATTCTTCTGTTGCATATTTGTTTGAATATACGATCATGTTCGGATGTTCTATAATTTAATCAATTTTTCCGTGGGTTTTTACGCTGAGTAAAAAGTTTCTTTTATCTCTATGCTATTGTAAAAAGATCAAGTTTATGAGTGTACATAACTGTGAGTATGAGTGTTAGTATATTTTTTGTGAGACATTTTCATTTTACGAGTTTTTTGCCGAACTCAATGCATCACGGTTATTAGAATTCCAAAAGTTCCTTTGACCCTAACGAAAGGAATGAAAAGAAGGAATAACTTGGGGAAAGAAAAAATCTAAGCTTCGTTTATGGTAACAAGGAATCGGAGTAAGTGCTTGCTTTTTCAGACCAGTTCAACGCAATAGTCGTAACCAAGTACCATGCGAAATTGCCATAGTTTTAGCTTTTCTTAGCAAAACTCGTCAAGTGTTATGATCCGCAAAATTTCACGAATGATACTATTAGAATAGTGTCTTGGGTTCAGGAAGATCCAAAAAACTTTTCTCTATTATCATCATATGTAATTACTCCTCACCAACGGCAACTTCTCTTCAAATATCTAACTCATGCTTAATGATTTTTTGATTAAAATAATTTAATATTTAAGTTGCATCCATTCATAGTAGAATTATAAATTTATACTAATTCAGGGAATATGCGAAAAAATACAATACGATAAGTCATGAAACGGTTTCGTGTGGATATTGCATGTCTCTAGTTTAGCGCTAAGCCTGTGCATATATACTTAATGTGAAAGGATAATACTCAGAAATAGGTAGTATGTACGCGTGTCTGCAAAGGAAGCCGAGTGTGCAAGCACAAGTAGAATAAATAGTAATCCAACCCCTTATTAAATTCAAATTAGTTAGGGCCACCTTTAACAACCGATGCTGTCGGTCGAGAGCATATGCCGTAGCACGTAACCCTCTCGCTCTTCTCACCACCGGCATCAACCGTAATCCATCATCTTTATGACGTTTTAACACTGCACGTTAAAGATCCTGGTTGACATACTCAACGATCAGATAATCATATAAAAGTCACACCTCTGATACGTATAGACTGATTTTCTTCTGTTTACAACGATTTAAACTTGATACCGTTAACGCTCAGGCATTTATCAGAAATATGCACTGATGTTGTTTGTTTATCGCCGCATCACCAATACAATGGGCATTCGGAGCTTGTATCGGTCACGAAATTTCCCATCTTTGACTTATGGTGAATTTACGAAAAGTGTGAATGACACAAAAAGCAAACACAGAGATTGAACTTGAACAGCCTAAAAAACGTTGATTGTTTACCGCAGCACTCTTGAACGGTTGGCACCCTCTGTGTGACATCCCTTTCCGTCTTCCGATACTTTTGGATTGTATCGATAAATACCAGAGGCGCAAACACTCAACTGGCACGAGTCCCACTGGGCTTCTATCCTTGTTCTTGTTATTCCTTTTTTTCTTTTTCCTTAGTAACATTTATTTTTTTCTCGCATCGCAAAGAAGGATATAAACTTTTTAAATAAATCAGAACGACACACTAATTCTTCTGGATAGAAAAGGCTATTTTACAAAAAACTTGTCTCGATTTTCCATACTTTTTTAGTTTCATTGTTCTAGAGCTATTCTCTTGAACGCACATAAATGGAGAGCAAAAGCATATCCCGTCTACGTTCCCTTGAGTATGAGCAAAAGGGAGGATTTACGGATGCTTCTGGATCCTCCTCCTCCTCCCATCTTTATTCCAGGACGGACAGGTCGAGAGGGTAGGCATCGGACCGTGGTAACTGGCAGCTCTAGAGGGAGCCGTTAAACCCAGTCCCGGGCCGTTCAGCTCGCGCTAGTGCGTATTCTCCTTCTAATATATATATATATATATATATATATACATACTCATATATACACACAAACATACATACGTACGCTTATACCATACCATCGGTTTCTACTTCATCCCTTTAGCTGGTCTTATTTTTTTTCCCTTCTTTACTCCTCTGTATCAATGTGATCATCTCAACATCCCTTATTTTTTCTCGAGCATTGCCAAATAGAACCGAAAATGGGATAATGGAAGTTTGCTCAGGAGATACATGCTTTCTGTTTTATATTTTCATTTTATTTTAGCAGAAATACTTTTTAATCGGCAACTAGACAATAAATAAAAGATTTTCACCGTGCTGAAGCTTAATCTGAACTGTGCAGAGAGCAACAATGAATATCAGTAAATCTCGGCGTTAACTTTCTCGAGTTAATGTATATATATTTCCATGATAATTTAATAGCTAAGAAATAAAAATGTTCTTGAAGTCATCAAAAGGAGAGAGAGAGAAAAGACGAAGAGTTTAGTTGCTGAAGCCTCATTATCCCGAAAGCGAGAGAGTAAGAAAGAGAGAGGAAGGATGAGTATAAGGGAAACTCCGTCGCTTAGAAACGCCGGAAACTTTGGTCGGTCCTGAGTGGTAAAGCTAGAGCGTAGATCAGCCCCTTGATGTTGGAAACGCGCAAGCTTTCGCGATACATCAAGCCAGTTATCACTGGAATGAGATCATTTATTGCATTAAGTCAGTTGTGGGGGTGGGAAACGGAAAACAGGGGTGCGTTGGTATTGGAACTCGTAGATAAGAGTCACAGAAACCCCTCGGTATCCGTTTTTCTCTCATTCTCTAACACCTACTGATTCTGTTGATTCTCAGTTATTTTTTCTTATTCTACGCGTACGGAACATAAGAAATTTCGTACTGTTTTCACAAGAAAAACCACCCGAGGCTTGAGATCCTTGATACCTGTAGAATTCTTAAAGCTTAATTGCTAGTATTTATCAAACGTCGAAATAAATAAGCTGCTTACACTTCTTTGACGGGGTGCATCCCACTCGAGAGAACGCTTATTCAGCTACACAGTAATAAGTACCTCAGACATTTACGTTTATTAATGCTACTAGTCTACTGTTAAATAAAGCTACATTATATTATTTATTCACCATAGATCAAGTCGTATAATAATTATTAATAAGTGTGATTCAAATATTCATCATAAAATATTCACGAAAATATCAAAATATTTTGTTCTGTTTTATTGATGATTTTTATAATTCAAAAGAGCAAAACATGACAATTGTGTATAGAAATTAATTTCGTCTTACGAAAAGACATGAAAAATTAAATATTACTGATGTTGACTTGTACATTTAAATCTCGCGATTTTAAGATTCAAACAGTCTATTTTTATACTCGAGTCAATTAATTATTATCGAAGTTTACCTATTTTAGGATGTTAAAGCGGATTAAGTTAACAAATATTCAAAATAAGTATCAATAATTATGTCAAAATTGAACTTGGTTACACATACCAAGGCTTTAGTTATATAAAACTCAAGTGAAACTAAATAGTTCAGTGTCATTTACATTCTTATTTAATTACTTCATCAAGTAAAGTGGTTGTACCACGAAATCTCCCCGGACAAAATCTCCCCGACAAAATCTCCCCAAGACAAAATTTCCCCGACATAATCTCCCAACAACAAAATCTCACTAAGAAAATCTCTCTTAACTAATTTTAAAAATTTATTATAATTTAAATATTTTATGATTATTTTATTACCTTTGCTTGTGACCGTCTTGCACCCTTTTAACATGGTTTTTGTGTGTGTATATTCGACATTAGACCAACACAAACGCGGATAATCGTGTTGCGCCCTTTTAATTAAGTGAGCATTATAAGTCGTGCACTTTTTGATTGTCCAAACTTTTTATTTTTATTATAAATTTTGTGTAGTGGGGAGATTTTGTCGCGGGGAGATTTTGTCTTGGGGAGGTTTTGTCGGGGAGATTTTGTCGCGGGGAGGTTTTGTCGGGGAGATTTTGTCGCGGGGAGATTTTGTCGCGGGGAGATTTTAGGGGGGAGATTTTGTCGGGGAGATTTTTTTCGGGGAGATTTTGTCGTGTCACCAAGTAAAGTACCTCTATGAAGTACCTGAAATACACATTAAGTTGAAATAACATCAACCAGCAATAATACAAAGAAACTTATCTCCGTTTTTTCGCTCCTAAATAAAAATAATAGCCGTAGATATAAATCTAAATATAGTAGAAACCTTCTGTATACTTTTTCCTCTTTTAGACACAATCGTAACTTCCAGCCCTTCCTATCAGGTTTTTCACACTTCCGAGTTAACGATGGGGTGTTTTTTAGGCCTGTCTCTCATATCCTAGCCTTTACACGTATTTTTATATTTTACGCGTACAAAAAGTAGTAAGTTGGTAATTTTCATCACACTGGTTCGTTTTCATCTTCTCGATAGATGATTTATTAATAATTCTTACCCAAAATGTCTACCTTATCTTTCTAATAAGCGTACAGATAACATTTGGAAGGAGTAATTCACCAATAATTAAAATTCTAACTTTGCGATTGTACAATATGGTGACTTTTCCCTATTTTAGAGCAATATTTAACAGTGGATATGATTTTTCTGCTTGAGAAGAACGACAACATAATACTTATCTATCTCTATAAGATGTTTTCATGCATTTTCATCCATTTTTGTTATTTAGTTACACCATTGCAAATATTGTTCTAATTGGACTCTTGAAATTTACTGTTAAAATGTGAACGAGGTTTAGCGTTCTTATTTCAAATCATCTTTACTGTCTTTTTGCTGCAGATATCATTAAAAATCTATTTATATTACAAAAATAATCCAATACAAACAATTGTTTTCAACACTATTCAACGGAAATTGACATTTTAGAAACAACAGCAGAATACTGTGATTGTGATTTGTTTGTCTACTTCTTGTAATATGCATCAATGCAATATCCATTACTATTATGTTGCTATAAGTGTAGAATAAATACCATTTGAATGTCTCTCTTTCAACTGTTTCTTCACAGCTTTATTCTCAACTTTTCATAGTCATGATTCGTTAGATAGTATCTTTGATTTTGATTATAAGTGAAGTTCGCTGAAGAAGCACTTTCAGCTTAGATTTGTTATTGGTCATTACTGCCAGTGTAATTGGCAAACAGTGCAAATAGTAACAATTAATAAGATGATATACATAGTATGTTCTGAGCAAATATGAGCTTGTGCACAATCAGTACAGAGGGTGGAAAATTGCTTAGAAAAAGCGATATAAAAATTCAAACGATCCTGTGCACACTTTCAAAAATTTATTATTAATGATCAAAAAGTTGTTTTTCCCCAGGGTGCGACCCCTTCAGTTTAAATTTTAAGCATAATAACATAAAATAGGGATGATACTACGTTAATTATAACGAGCAGTTTATGTATTTTTCTTTTTAATTTTGGCAAACGAAAAGAAAAGCTGGCGGCACCTGGGGCTTGATAAAACCTTGGGGATTTTCGTCGGTTGAGGTGCGGGAGCTGTGGCGCCCAACTAATTCACTTGAATTTTGATTTTCAATAAGGGAGCCGGTGAGATGCGTTGGGATTTAGCTTCCACGTACAGCTGTACCTAGTGGGGTTTGAATATGCATGATGCATGAACATTAAAGCACCCAAACCACTTTCCCTTTTGTCGGTCTCTCTGTTCTATCCTCCTATATTTCTCTGTTATACACATACGTATAAATACAGATATTTGCTTTGTTTCTTTCTCTCTCAACGTGTATATCTTTCTCCGTCTCCTGGTCCCGCGACTGGCAATCCCGCGCTTCCGTCGTCCTCGTATGTAAATAACTACTGCCGCAGGTTCTGTCTGTGCAGAGAGCTTCTATAATTGCGATATTTTTAACATCCGTACAGTAAAGCGTTAATGTTCCACTACTAGAGCTTTGCGCCTTTTAGAAAATTCCAACGTAAATTCACAAAGATGTATCAACAAAATGCTTTTGAAGTTGGATTCTATAATTTACATTTTTTGAATACCACATATTTATGGTTATTTAAATAATTATTGCTCAGAGATTTAGAGAGCATTAATACTACTTGGAATAAATAACTTTAACATTTATTTTTGTCAATTATTTTTTTTTTATTTTCACTCCATGCATTATTAAATCCCAGCGATTCGTTACTTTAAATATTTACTAAAAGAAAAACAAATTAATACTTAAAATTTATTTTCTTTGAAATTTTACTCATGTTTCAAAATATGCAGCTCTTTTAGATCAATTGGACATTAAGCTGATAGAAAGATAAAAAAACTGAATTTTCAGGATAGACCACGAATTTCCAGACTCTGTTTAAATTGTATGTTTTTGTCTTACAGCGAGAAAGGAGTATATTCAATTTTGTAACAAGGTAACTATACTCAATTTTGGAAAACTATTTAAAACGAGAATATCAAATTTAAAAAAAAAAATTAGGAAAACGGTTGACCCTAAAGGCCATCCCTGCAACTTCCCGCTAATTCCATACTTAAGCGCTCAAAATTTTACTAATTACTTTTTTGAGGCTTTCAAGCTCTAAAACATAATTTTTGTGTCATTTTGAGCTCTCCGAGCTCATAAGTCTAATAAAAGTTCAATGAAACACTATTTCTTGAATTATCAAACCGCAATAACTTTTGAATGAATCTACCGATTTTCACGCGGTTGGCGGTGATCGATGCAGTTTTTTGAGTTCTATAGAAAAATTTGAACAAAAATTTGATGAAACATTTCGGAGTTATTCCAAAAAAACACTTTTTTCGACAACGATATCTCACGAACGCATCAACCGATTCTGACGCACTTGGGGGCGATCGATGCCGGTTTTCAAGGTTAAGAGCTGATTAGTTTTTCAGGTCGATCGGTTCAGCCAATTCAGAAATATTTTGAAAAAATGAAAAAAAAACAACTTTTTTTTCACTTTTTTTGCCATTTTTCGAAATCTACCGGTCCGAATTGGTTCCAACTTACAGGAACTCTAAATTTGGCGAAGCCCTTTCGAATGACACCAACTGCGATCAAATCGGTCAAGCCGTTCAGAAGTTATAAGACATTTATATATACATACACACACACACACACACACACACACACACACACACACACACACACACACACACTGCGACAGAGGAGAACTGCTACCAGGCGCGTCCTCCCCGTAGCGGATGGGTTGACACTCGCTGTCCTTGGATGACACTTGGATAATCTCTCAGTTGATGAGGTACAGCGGGTAGGAGCCAAGCAAAATAACCAAACAAAATACGCTCCCGTGGACAAAACTCCCCTTTAATGGGTTGGTCACACTAACTGACCTAACAACACAAGGGTAGCGTTGTTCGCGTCCGTAGGTACTGCTTTAACACCCTACACGTGCTCTCCGGGTAGTGCTAAATGAACAACACCAAATTAACACCAAACAACGATATGCAAATGTCACAAGATATTCAATTATCGTTTACAGTACAGAGGATGGATACCTCAGTGCCGGCGACGGAAGGCGTGCAAACGGGCCTGAACCCGTCGTTATCAAGCGACCGTTACGACAGCAAGGTGGACTCCATGGCTCTGCTGTCTGGAAATGCTACAGGGAGTACACAACAGAGAGCAATTGACAAGAGTATTGATGGGCCTCATGCCCAAGAAGCAGCGATAACAGCAAGCGCTGAAATGAAAAGAACAAAAGCACTGGAACACCTTGCAAAGCTGACCATTGACTTGCAGGATTTCGTCCTATCCAAGGTCAATATTCACAAGGAGATCAAGACAAAGACGACCAGCGTAGTCAACGCCCTGCAAAGAATTAAAACACTGGATGAGGATTGGCAGGCAACACGACGACTAACGCCTCGCATTACGCCAGAGAAAAGCAGTCAAGCTGTTATTGAGACTGAGGAATCAATGGACACCAGTGTCGATGGGGACAGCGAATCTATTGCTGAAGACAAAAGTGAAGGTGTTCTCAAGTCTAATAAGAGGAAGGACCGAAACTCGCCAGATCCAACAGAAAGACGAGTGGCAAAGAAGAAGGACCAGAAGCCAAGTCCTCCGAAAGACGCGACGAAGCAGAACGCCGAAAAAAAAGACACAGCTGCCTGGCAAGACGTCCAATCAAGGAAGGAGAAGAGAAGACTAGCCAAAGAGCAGCTCGCAAAGCAGACCTCAAAGGAGCCCAGGCCAGAGCCTAAGCGAAAGAAACCGCGGAAATGGATCAGACCGGATGCCCTCATTATCAGGCTGACAGAGAAAGCAAAGTACGCCGAGATCCTGCGTCGAATAAAACAGGACGTCCCTGATGACCAGGTCCGCAATACGGTAGAGAAGATCCATAAGACCAATGCTGGAGATATGCTGATAACTCTTTCAAGAAAGAGCACCGATAAAGGCCAAACATTGAGAAAGACCATTGCAGACATACTGAAAGAAGACGCAAAAGTAACCTGCAAAGAACCACAGGAGGTAATTGAGATCCGAGACATCGATGATGAAACAACTAAGGACCACATCCAGGGTGCCCTACAGAAGGAAGCTGGAGATGGCTGTGAGATACCACTAGAGGCAATCAAGATCCGTAAATTCTATAGAGGTACTCAAATTGCCACAGTAGTTCTACCAGCAGCAACAGCACAGAAACTACTGGATGGAAGTAGCAAAATCCGGATTGGTTGGGTTAATTGCCGAATAAGAGCAACGAAGAGACCTATTCAATGCTTCAAATACTGGCACTTTGGACATCATGGATCCCAGTGCAAAAGCAAGATGGACCGGTCGAAGCTTTGCATCAGATGCGGACAAGAAGGGCACAAGATTGCTGATTGTAAAAATCCAGACAAATGTGCATTATGTGCTGAGATTGAAAGTGCAGAAAATGTTGCCTACCATGCCGGTACCTATAAGTGCCCCTTATTCAGGATGCACTCCAGAAGTTGACCAACAAACAAACATGAGGATACTACAGCTCAATCTCAACCATTGTGAGGCAGCGCATGACCTGCTCATGCAAACCGTGCGAGAACTAGAGCTTGACTTGGTACTGATAGCAGAGCCATATAAACACCTGAGTACCCAACCCTAGGAA
>CAJNRD030001122.1:7092554-7183257 GCA_905319865.3 Cotesia congregata
CACACACACACACACACACACACACACACACACACACACACACACACAGACGTACGGACATCATCGTAAAAACAGTCAGGGAAGCTTCTTAGGGCGTCAAAATGTCGAGATCTGTTAAAACGATTTTTGCAAAACGGGGTAAAACCAATAACTTCCTGATTTTTCGAAAATCATTGATTTTCTTAGCGGGAAGTTAAAAAAAAAACGATATTATTTTTTGTGTCAGATAACTTCTTCATTGATAAATTTTATTATATCGCTGGAAGATAGCATACTATTGCATCAAGTGATTCTCGTTATCGATCGTAGATACAAAGATCTTGATTCAAAACTTCATAAATCAAGGGTATAAGTTTTTGAAACAAGATAGCCGATTTTCTCAGTGTTGAAATGCATTACAAGAATGTTTATCCATGCTACAATTATTCATAACCTGTCAGATTTATCTGTATTGATACGTCAGTATTTAATAATCGTGAAATCTACGAGGGGGATGATACGATGTGGTGAATTAAACAAACAGTTGCGTGAAATAAATATGTGATAAGGTGATATAGAAGGATAGACAAACCCTTTGTCTGAAAATAATCAACTTATTGATGATTATAACGAAAAATAACAAAAAACGAGAAACAAAAAGCTGAAACAAAAAAATGAATGGAAGGGCCACTTTATAATGGAAACAATCGTTCTGGTTCTCGTAAACGATTCGCAATTTAAAGTTAAATTCGAAAAAACATATAATTGGCTTTAGAAACGAACTATAAGCCGGCGCAATGCAAATGGTTCTTTATCACGCTATATAAATCACCAGGTTGTATTGGACTTTGACTGTTAGAGACTTTCTAGTATTAAACCGAAAAATATAATGAGAATTGTGTGTTATCATTTAATCATTGTTCATTGTATTATTTCATTTTAAACGTTTTGTTAAAAGTTATAAGTTATAAATAAATGTCGTGGATAAAAATCATTGATGCTATAAATATTGTTTTACGGAATATAAAATATTTTAACCGTAATCTAAATTGAAGTTAAAAAAATAGTATATTTCTTCGAGGTAGTTGCTGCGATTGCAATTTGTTTTAGTGGTCAAATATTGGCATTTTATGCTCTACCATATATTTTTATGCACTACAATCATAAGTCACGTTTCTCATTCAAGTTAAAGTATTTTTGTGGACTATAAAATACTTTATCCAGCTAAAATTAGATTGCAACTTTTGAGACAATTATTCTTTTACTTTTTTTTATTTTTCTTCTTTACTTTTTATGCTTGACAATTTTTTATTTGTTCTAACTTGTTGGCTGTGTATCACGCCAAATTTATGATCTTTCAAATTGCAATCATGTTAATTGGAATACCGACTTTAATGTTGCTTTATTTTTTCTCTTTTTTAAAAACACTTTTCTGTCTTTCATTTGTTTTTGTGCAATAAGAATCTTATTGGATTCATGAATATTTCGTGGTATTAGTTAATGTGACCGACAATTGATTAAGGTGCTAAGTATGAGCTAGAATTTCAAGTGAAGCATCAATGATATCGCATTCGTGAAAATGACAATTTGATGCAAATTCAATAACTGCGAAACATATATCATTACCGAAAACACTGATAATGACCACGAAGGCTATTCATAGGTGGATTAAATGTTAGAGGCGAAATTTCAATATAATTGTTTGCATCAAAAATTGAGCTTAGTTCACTATGTCGTTTTAATGTATTGATACAGCTTCATTCCAGACCGATTGTTATATTGCAAAGCTTTCTTCGATCAATTGAAACTAAGCTTAAGTGATTTTTGAATGAGAGGTATTTTGGAGTGATGAAGACTAGTAAAGATAGTGCTGTCGGTACAATTTCAAATGTTGAATACAAAGTTTTTTTTTAGTATTGTACTAAATTTAGATAGGCATCAACATCACATTGAAAAAATAGAAAAAAATAATTAATTATCTATAAGCACCATCATATACTCTGAATCTATACTTTCAATTATCTGAAATGTTTGATGTTCTCTTCCGTTATTGTCTTAGTTTGTATTAAAATCTGAAGGATACTTATTGCAAATAAAATAAAAAAACTCGAAAAACGCGAAAACGTTTCAAATTCAATATCTATTTTATGGTCCTCTTTAGAATTTTTTTTTAAATTTTAATGAAATTATCATCGTACCATAATCTACTATTATATAATATTTCATGAAATTCTGAATAGAAATACCTTAAGAGATATTTACAATAAAAAGAAAATAATCAATAAATTTTGATGTTCATTATTATTGGAGGACATTTTTTACAAAATATGAACAAAAAATGTAATGAAAATTATTTAGTTATGAAGAAGTAGGTTGAAATTGTAATATTGTAAAGTTCTTTAAAATATTTAATTTTATTTCGATTTATGGTAAAATTTACTATTATTCCATAAATAATTTAAAGAGAATGTACTTGAAAAATGATTAATATAAAAACTTGTTGACTATATTAGACATTGTCCATTTTATCACAAATATCCTTTATTCACCTGCCAGTACATTATCATCAATGAATAATCAAAATTGTCTGTAAGTCCGTGATTGGAATCTATTTGAACTAAAATGATCTTACATGTTGTCAGGTGAGGTCAAATACATTTATGTATAAAATAAACAGAAATGAAAAGTGTTTTTACTGAGTCTTCAAGCAAATTTATATGAAGCACATTGCCACCAAAATAATCAAAAATTATGCTCTGTATTGAAGATAATATAACCCGTGCAAACTAAGTAGGTCTTCATGTATAGTACTTATCGATTGTATTGGAATGAAAGTATCTAGCGCATCTATTCATGATTAATATACTAAAGTGATTATACGTTTGCCCATAAACTTTAATTTTCTGAAATTATCGGTAGACTAGTTAAACAAGTATCGATTGTCAACGAGCTATTGCATCAAAATATTAGTATTCACCCTGTAGTTTAATTTCAGGTCATACCATTAAAGTAGATGTTTTAAGTAGACAGTTATTGATGAATGAATTAATGTATTAGAAAATGCTTATACTTTGAAGGATTCGAAAGCATAAGAAAGACAAGTCAACCCGATAAATGTCGTAGTAAGGGTAAAAGACGGTAAGAAATGAAAAAGCGCAATTTTATTAAGCGATAAACTGTAGGGACTAAGGCAATAACGTGCTCGAGACTCTCACGAAGGTCGTGAAGAAGGAACAAAGTTGAAGTAAAGAGAGAAACGAACAAAAGACGGCTTGAGTTATAAGGGTGAAAAAACGAATAAGACACATGTATAAGAGAAATCGTAACTTTACTGCCATGCCTGTGCGTGCAGTTGAGCCTCTGGGCTCTTGAAAAAATTTTATAATTTTTACTTATTTTTTATACACCAACACGTCGAACAAGAACGCTTCCCTATATTTTATTTACTCGGATATATATACGTAAACATAACGTGTATAACTAATGTTTAGTTGGAGACAGACTGTCTGCCGCTGAACCAGAAGAAACAGAATTCATTGGCACCCTTCACTACGTAGTTATATACACGCTAGTCTGAATGGTCAAACAAGTTACAATAGAAAAGTTTTACATGATTTCCTGCATTACGAATAGAACATACAACTAAATTCAGATCGCGTGGCAAATATACTAATGACTGAACAACTCTACCAGTCGCTTGATATCGTGTGAAAACGACAACTTTCTCAGCTCGACAAATGTCATACTCTCTGTTTCTTTGTTCTGTATCATTAATTCGCGGAAAAAATTACTTGATTTGAGACAAATTTTCTATTTAAATTTCACTTTTGCTTCGATAAATTCAATTTGAATAATTTTAAAAAATTGACGAGTCCAATAAGAAAAATAAAAAAAAAGTTCTTTATTCAAGAATTTTACGAATTTAAGAAAGCATTATTTTTGAATCTGATTATGTCGATCAAAGATAATATACTCTTGATCAGATATGCAGAATTTACCAAACTAAGAAAACCTAGTTTCGAGACAAGTAATTTTTTTTCATTGTCAATTTATTAAAATCATTTAGTATATTGAGCATAATTAATCAATCATAATGATTTCTGGATTTCCGATCACATACTTAATGTTTGGAAAAATTCGGATCCCATATGAGTTTTGAACTCTGTTTTAGCAATCTTTCTCTCAACTTTCCGCTTGAAATTTTTCGTAGATTTACATTGAGGGAATAAATAGACCAAGAAAAGTCTTTGTTTCAATGAATTCAAGCGTGGTACCAAAGAAAACTAATGTTTGAACTTTTCCTACGGATCAATAATTAAATGTAACACAACCCTCTAAAAACAAGTAAAGGAGAAAGAGGGAGAAAAACATTTGGGTGAGAAACCCAAGCGGTCGACGCCGCAGACTCGGAAGCACAAGTAGATATGAGTAATAGGGAGGTGATTTAGTATTAGGATTTATTAGAGAGGGGGGTCACTCACCCTTCGCGATGCCATGAAGCGGATGGCAAGGGTAAGACCTCATGATTTCTCTTGGGGGCTTATACATACCGTACCAACTAATGCACCTGTTATCCTTAGCCTCTAAAATATTCGTTTTAACATTTTTCACTTATACATTTCGATACTGATTCCTGGTATGATATCATAATTACCCAAGTACTTTTTTTTATTAACATTAATAAATTTCTAACACAATAATTTTTTACACTTTTAAAGAAATCAGTTATCTATTGTAGGCAGTGAGTATAGCTATGGACATACTTTACGGCTGATAATTCACGCATAAAATAATAATGAGGCGAGAAAATTTCCAGGGAAACTTTTTAAGCAGTAATAAATTTTGAAAAAAGCTTGAATACTCAACGGCCGGGGCTGACCTCTTGATCTCTACATTAATTTCTTTTTAACGACTATTATGAGAATTTATAAATTGGAATTATGTGAGCACCAATAGAATGCTTCTTTTATTGCCTCGATAAAAATAGCTTTTATTAATATTAATAGACTGATAAACGAACGTAAGTGTGCATACAAACTGTTTGGTTGTGATTGATCGGTGCTCTCAACATATTGCGTGTCGACAAGAAATCACTCGACTTATCAGTCAAGAAACTTACCTGAAACAGAAAAAAGACAATAAATTTGAATTGACATTCATTCACAGTGATAATAATTAATGGTAATGAAAAATTTGTTTTTTTTTTTCCTAGATTCAATGGAAACTTGAATATTGTATTTGTAGTCATACGACGCGACTTTTGAAAAATTTTCCTTATTTTCTGACTCAAATCGTTGATACACGAAGAAAAATCCCGGCTTAATTTAACCAAAAAATAGTACCGAGTAATTTTTATTTGCAATTTTTGTTAAAGTTTCTAAATAATTTATAAATAATTAGAAAAATTTATAATGAAGCATAATAATATTTTGAGTTAGAAATTTTTAGTAATTGTAAAAAAATAAATTTCGTTCAATATTCAAATTAATTACGATTAGAATGAGAAATAATATTTTGTGATTAGCAATATTTCTATCCACTGAATAAAATTTTACTATTTCATTTATTTCAGCGATTCTACAAAGTTTTGATATCTCTGTTTAATTTACGTCCATCTTATTCTTTTTTCTTAATTATAATTTCAGAAGCTTGATAATAAATCACTACTGATTATTATAATATGCTTCAATTTTATACAAAAGCAGCTTATTTGAAAACTTCTAAGTGATATTTAAGTAAAGGTTTTATAATAGAAACTTTATTATTAAACATAAAAATCAACGACCAATAAACCAATACTGTACAAAAGATTAAACGTCAAAACATTAAGCTAAATTATAATATTTAAGAAATCTTCTTAGTGAAATGTCGATTTAATCCAACGCTAAGAACTCAAGAACCCTTCTTCTGAAACAACCCCTTTTTAAAGCTATCACTCGGTGGTAAAGTTCATAGTCTCAATTAAAAAGTTAAACTTTTAAAAATATAATGATACGTCAAAACCAGGCTCTGGATTAATATCTCTATGATATATTTATCTTCAAGTTTATTTTTTAATTAAAATTACGACAGTGATTCCACCGAAATCTAGTCTGGTTTATGTTATGGATAAATTATGAGATTTGGAGGTTCGAGGGTTTATTATCATAGGAGCACAAGATTCAGGGGTCGCCGCTCGCCACCATGTTTTGGCAGTACCATGACACTAAACTCCAACGGACTGAAGCAAAGGTCGTGGTTCAATGATTTCTCCCTTCAGCAATAACCACTAATGGCTTTTGTTCTGGTAAATACAGAATGCGTTTGCGGAAGTACGTTCATCATCGATAATCAGCCGGTGAAATCTCATCGTGTGGAATAATCAATCTAGCTCTATATAATGATCATGTCGGTGGGCGCTTGTCTTAGATTATCGCTTCTAGTTGGTACAAAGTGATTAATTACACCTACTCTACTCATTTTTGCTGCACATGTGTTGAGTATTTTGTATTTTTATTTGATAAAATTGTTTAATTCAGGATAAAATTTTCTTTGAAATATTCTCCTCTTTTCATTCAAGAAATTAACTTTTAATTTAGTGGATAATAATTCTTTGAATTATCAAAAAATGTCTCAAATATTCCTTAGAATTGTTCCAAACAAGAATTTAGTTTTCTTAGCAAGAGATTTTATTCCTCTGGCTTCAGCTGATGACACTTGGACCGAAAAAAAACTATACCTCAGTCCAAGAATTCATAAGTAAGAAAAAAAAATTCTTGATGTAAGACAACTATTTTTTTTAAAGTAATTTTTAGTTCATTATTATTTCGCCCGAACAAAGTTTGTTTTTTTATTGTGTGATTATGTCCTTCATTAAAGCTTTTATGTAGGTCATGTTCTTTCTGAAGTTATGTCTTGTCAACATGAAGAATATAGGTAGTCTCAAATTGAGAATTAGCCGTTGGCAAAGAAAAATTAAAAAAGAAAAGCATTTCATTTGGTCCCTCGCGGCGACAACAAACTCTTGCTCGTAAAAGTTATAAGGATAACATGATCGTAAATGGCAAATGCAGGTCTTAAGGTAACGAAAAAAAGCCCGAAGGCGATACGATAGAGGAAACAGAACAAATTGAGAGGGAGAAAGAAAGACATTGTTGAGTGTGAAGTAAAGAAGGTCATTGTCTTTTGTCTTGTAGTGATCATATCCGAGGGAAATTTAGTTTGCAATAACTGGATGTGGATTCCCATTGCAACGTGACAAAGAATAGGGTGACTGAAGCTACTTATAGAACATTCCTGTAACCATTGTGATGAGATTTTATCTCCCGGATAAATGATTGCTTCCTCGAATGGTCAAAAAACACGTAGAATATCACTATATCACGGTAACAAAGTTTGTACCAGTCACGTTTTCGATCTCGTGATCCTATGTAGTCAACGGCTCTACTAGAGATGTCTTAATCTATTACTGACAATGAGTTACGCTGACTGTAAACTACTACTACGCTCTTACTCTGTACTGTTTTTGTCAACAGTAATCCTCTATTTCCATATCGATGTCAAGTATCATCGCAAACTAATGAAATGAGTCAGCAAAGTATTTTGCGATTGTTAAATTGCAAGAAATTGAGTTATACCAACCATAACTCCTGTGAAAATAGCTTTTCGCTTGATCAATTACAAAACTTTCATACATAAGAGCTTACAACCAACTACATGTCAACTTGTAACTCTTATACTTAGTTTAATAACACGTCTTTACCAGCGACTATTAATTAATTTGCGATGATATCGTATGTCAAGGCATCATGGTAATTACAAAAGTGGTTTCTAAAATATTGTTAATAAGTTTGTAACAAGCTGGATGATAAGCTTTCATTGGAAAAAGTTTACATTGTCATTGACTAGAAATCGATTTTTTAATTATCTGTTCAGAACAGTCGATTATTTTTACTGAAAAAGGTAATGCAACTCAAATAAATTATTGGCACCGAAAAAATCGTAATCCCGGAGAATTATTTTGAAGGAAGCTCTTTGTCTTGATTCTTTATGTTATCTTTCTAATATACAGTCAAGTTCTTTATCCAACAACAATCCTTGAAAACTAAAACCAATATTGTGTTCCAATTTTTTATTTTTGATTTAAGAACTTTAATGAAATTTTTCCATTTACAATAAAAAAAAATTTTTCTATATTGGAAATCATTTGGAAACGTATTATAAATCTAGAGAGATTTATTTTTGAAAATATAAAGTGTTTTCTTAAATCTATGATATTCTTGAATAAATAACTTTTTCTGTATTTTAGACATTTATTTTCAATTTCGACAGTGAATTTTTTAAATTAAGAGAATTGAATACCTCATAACAAAAGTAAAATTTTGAAGGTAAAATTTTTTGTGAATAAAATAGTTTTTTTCCGGTGCAGAGTTACAATTTAATTTAATTTTGAAGCTACCAAACTCTAAACTATTAATTTTTCCACATAGTAAAATGAGGAAAATATACGGTAATAAGACTGGCCAATTTTATATGAACTTATGTTCACAACAGCTTCATTCAGCACATTATGTGAGCACTGTAAACATATTCAGCGTGTACACTATCGACAAAATGTCATAACACAAGTTTATTACTAATTATACACTCACGAAACACGTTGTGAGTATGTCATGATATCTAAATATCAAACAGCAAAATGCCTACACTAAAATATTGAAACGATTCACAATATTTGTCTAACAATTAGCTTTATTCATCAAAATTTTAACCTGTAACTTTATTAATATATCATCGGTTTTCAAAGTTTGCTGTGCTATTTACCTCAACAAGTTAAAAAGCTAGTGTATAAACTATTCGTTTTTTTTATTTGGATAGAATCTTTCAATGCATCAAAATATGACAACCCTCTGTGGACAACAGACCATATTTATCTATCTCGCAGTGTAATCCAGCTTCACGTTGTTCTTTGTAAATATCAGCTCAACAAATAAACAAATAAACAAGCATATGCGATGGTGCCAATATATCCATATAGTAGTTCTCCATTTTCGGTGACACGTTTTTTCGCTTCTTTGTTAATATAATACCAGTGTCGACAACTGAATATACTGGACGAACTAGTCAATATCAAACTTTAACGTTTTTCATTTTACTCGGCGTCGCTAATTAATCCAGTAATTTTATTTGGTCCGCAATGTGAAATAGACAATTACAATTATAGGTTGACCTAGTTAACATCAGAAAACACCTGGGAGATGTGAGTCAATTTATTGACTCTCTAGGCATTCACCTCTATTAACTTCACTGATAGAGGCGTATTTTTTCCGTCGTGACACGTACGTCGTAACTTTTAACTGACGTCACTTCTCGAGGGCTTAGAGACTCGTTTCATTGGATCTATTATCATGTGATGTCATAGAAATAAAGTTTACTTGTCTATAGCTAATCTAGAGCCTAAATTATTATAGTAGTCGTCGGTGGCTAGCACACACAAACCTTTTTCTGCAATCTCCATTACATAGAGTCTATGAACTCTAGCTACGTCATAGAAATATCATTATCGTTAATATTTAGTTACCCTAACCCATTACCCATTATCTATGTACGTCATTCTTTAACAAGCTGAACCTTTTCAACATGAACGACTGCAATGCAGACATTCCATGATTAAATTTTCTGGTATCACCTGATACGTCCATGTAAATTGGCCATTTCAAGCCATATGTGGGAATATCAGGCTACATCAGAAAAATTTTTTACGGGATGAACATTACTTGTTACAGTATTTACTTTGATTCATATCATTTTTCAGTCACCAATTCTGTCATTATTTTTAAAAATTGGTCGCTGTAGTGACCTTTTCGATTGGGAATTCTAAGACTTTAATTGCCTCATGTGTTTTGCGGTATCTATTCACGCAGGGATGCTCGAGACACGATAAATTTCTTGAGAAATCGAACACGATTTCGCCGGAAAACGAAAAAAAAAAATAAAAAAGAACATTTCGTTGGAGTAAGAAGAAAAAGAAATGAATAAAACTAAAATAAAAAACAAAAGACGTAGAAGAAAGTGGAGAGACGAGAAATCCCGTGAGCTGCAGGAACACCGGCAACGGGGTAGCTAGCTACTGCTACAGCAGTAGTAGCAGTGGCAGTAACAGTAGCACCCTCTTATGGGGACTGGATCTAATTTAGCGTTACGTCCAAACTCTAGCTCGGTAAATTGGAGAAATCCCCGGGTAGGGCCCTTTCCAATCGTATATACGAATACTTGTTCCATTCCTCCACTTGAAATTTATCGTACGCAAGCAAGTGTGCGTATAGAAGAGCATAATGGAGCTTGCGGGCGTAATGTGCCGGGTCGTTCTCATTTCTCGCGCAAAACTTTTTGAGAATCGGGAGAATTCGAGGGAAAACGGAAAAGAAATCGCCATGAGGGTGCAAAAATTCTAATATCAAGCTTAATGAAACATAAAAAGTGCTCTTGGAATTTTTATTTCCTTAATTACGCGGGAATAAACATTTATATATCAACATTCAACGTATACACATACATTTTACATTAAGAATGATAAGATACTTCAAATTGGAAACATGTGCTGTAATGTTAATGGCCGCCGGTAATAGTGATATAATAAATAAAAAGAGATTTGTTACGATATGATTATGATTTACTATTTTAATATTTGTTTCAGGATCAACATGATAGTACAAATTTTGTGGCCTGCAGCAAGCACTAAACTGCACTTTAACCATCAGGGAAACGCTCGACGAAGTAGAATATATTGGGTGAATTTATAGGCACTAAACGAAAACCCCTTGGCGTCTATAAACTATAGAAAATCCTTAATTGTCTGCACAGACAGCTAAGTCGTTAATTTGGTTTGATGTATAGTCCAATTTACTCAAAGAGTTCAAAATGATGTCGATTTTTATAGTGCCCATTCTGTGAATTTTCCAACCACAATAGACTATATTCTACCGAACAAATTATAACCAATTGAGGACATAAAATAATCGTAAATATTCAGCCTTTAGCTCAGATGTAAATACTCGACCTATTTGGATTAGAAACTATTCAATAGAACAATAGCTGCAGAAACAAAGACTGCCAAAAAAGAATTTATAAAACACTGAAGATACAATGACTCGTGAAATAATTTTCTGATCTAGCCATATGTAGCCATAAAAAGATCGATATCAAAATGATATGGATACATATGAGCATATCAGATCAAGTGAGAAAATTTTTTTACGGGTTACAAAGTTTTTACTTGTTAAGGAATTGCGAATAGCTTGCAATGGAACTAGCGTAGAAGATGATCGAAGAAAATCGATAATTGAATAATTAGAGATATGCTAATTAACACCATAAAAAATTTACACCCCTATGAAAAATTCAAAGCTAATTTATATTATAGTGCTATACCGAGAATATCGATTTGTTTAATTTATTTAATACTTTTTTGTAATGTTTGGTTCTATACTCTTCCTAATATTTGCTGATTAAACAGCTAAGAAAAATAAACTTAATCAACTATTTACACGGTACATAATTTAGAAAAAACCAATACTCGCTGAAAGATGAATAAAAAACAATTGAATGTGATTATAATTGATTGACGAGATTGTTTGCACGGTATAAAAAAAATGTATTGACAATATTTAAATAATTATACTCCCATTTAGAATTCATGGTCATTAGACAAAAAACATGCATTATTATTAACGATACCGATTAGCGATCACGATTTTATCGAGTCCAATATAATATACGCTTAAATGGGAAAATAATGGCCTTTGCCCGCCCATCGATACAAACGAGTTAGTTAGTTTGAGCGTAGATATATGAGCGTTGTAACTATACATAAAGGTGTGAATGAAAAAACATATATAGGTATAAAAAGCCTCATCATTACACATGGCTCATAACATATATGTTATCAAGCTGTCTTGTACACATAATCTATGGTGGTACTAGTATATATGTATGTGCATGTATTTATAACGCAATAGTACATCACGCAATTCGTTGAATATATTCATTTCCACGAAAGTTGAAAAAATGATGGACACTATAGCATGCGTGTGAATTTTATTGATCGATTTACAGTTTACTGAAATTAAAAATAATGAGCTATTATTCGATTCGTGCATGATAATTGCTTTTCCGATAACGTAATTGTTTTCAAAGCTAAAGGGAATGACAAAACGTGATTATTTCAATAAAATGCTTGATAAAAATACTAATAAATAAATGAGCTACGGATTGAATACGTGTGTATATAAATGACACAGAATGTTTAGTTTAGGATGCAGTGTATTATAAGCGCCAAGTATTTACTGAATAACATACATCGGTTTAAACTATAGCCAATGTAATAGGACAGTAGCGGAATTCTGGCGTGAGAATTTCTCGTTTGCGGTTAAAACTCAGTAAGTAGAATGAGGTCTGCCAAAATTCCCTACGTAGAATTAAGCGCTGTTGGCATTAGCATAACCCTGGAATTGCAATTTTAGAATATAAATACAGCACATATGAGGCAAGAATAAAAGAAAAAAAAACAGGTGAATAGAGAGATGAAAAAAAAAAGAGGGTTAAGTCAAACATGGAAAACGGGGCAATGTTTATATAAAGTATGTGAGCTTGCAGAAATGAATGATGACCAACGGGATAGTGAATAAGAGAGGAATTATTCCGTTGACTAGGCAGTTTACATAATCTCATTATTTTTAATCTTATATTGGGTAATGATTAAAGTATGTGCAAGAAATTAAATGTTCATTTTGTTTTTTAAGAAAGTTTTTATAATGCGTAATTTGGTTCGAAATATTAAGTATTGTGGCATTTTATTTGTTTTACAGATGTAAAAATGTTGAAACTAGATTATAAAAATTTAAACATGCGTCATGTTTAAATAGTAGAATATTATTTATATAATTGAGAAAATGAGGAAAAATTTGTCTCCGGCACATTTATATGATAAAATAAGTTCCTATGTACCCGTGCAAAAAAAATTTTGATTCAAAATGAATTTTAGATTGAAATTCTTATTTAAACACAAATAATTTGAAATTGATTTGTAGATAGAAATTAGCACACCTGTAGAACTTTCGATCATGCTTCAGAATTTTAATAAAGACTTAAGAATATTTAGGATAAATTTTATACATAAAATATTCTTAAGTCTTTATTAAAATTCTGAAGCAGGATCGAAAGTTCTACAGGCGTGGTAATTTCGGTCTACAAATCAATTTCAAATTTGGATTGATCTCGAACTAATTCATATTTGTGTCAAAATATGAATTTCAATCTTAAATTCATTTTGAATAAGAATTTTTTTCTGCACGGGTATTTATTTAGTTAAATTTAGTATCATTGGAGAAGACATAAATTTTTGCAGTAATTCTAAATAGATTCAAATTTTACGCTTAATGTCATTTGTTTATTTATTCATTTTGTTTCATACATGCAAGTGTTGTTTTAGTTCAAATATTAATCTATATATGTTTAAGAGATATATTTAAATTGTAGAATAGATTGTTACGGTTAAATTTGATATCAGAAAGGTCTTGATTCGCATCTGTGCGTTTTTACTGATTTATATCATTTTTAGCGATGGTCAAATTTCTTATATAAAGTTCTTAGAGGAATTTTAAATAGTTTATTGATTGCATAAGTCTGTATCGTCATATTTTCTATTAAATTATTAGTAATCGATTCGGTCATAGCAATATTATTTTTTAATTTCTTCTGAAAAAACTTAAACTAAAATTTTTCTAATAATTCATCATTTTCGATGATTACATAGCGACTATAGGATGCTGGTTTTAATTATTAAAAATAAATATTCAATCGACATAAATTGATAAAGAGAGTACTCTTAAAGTGGATGAAAACGTGAAAATTTAGGTTAGCACATTCTAAAGGAAGACATAAACTTAATAACAATAACAAGACATTGAATGCAGTACTCACTACATCGTATTCAAGTTGGAGAGTGTTTACAAACATAATTACCTTTATTACTGATATGAGAATAATTTCATTATTACTGTTAGAGTAACCTGCATTCAAGCTGTTTAACTAGTACATCTTCATGCGCATTGAATAATAAAAAATGGATGAACGTTGCCAAATGTGTTCATTAGTCTGTTAATATGTTAATGGAAAAAAAAAAAAAAAAAACCTTACATAACTGAAATGGAAACTAATGTATGGCGGAAATGAGAAGGAAAAGAAACGACACAGAAAATTAGAATCGTGAAAAATGATATGAGCTCAAAAACGTGAATACATGTATGTATGTTTTTAAATATAAATGTGTGCATGAAGTGAGCGAGTGTTTTTGGTAGTGAAATGAGAGATGTCTGCAGTGCATATAGTAGATGTAGAAAGACGAGACACACAACAAACCAACTCCACGAAAACGGAAACGAAGGATGAAGCTGTGCAACAACCATATGTCTAGTCAAACATATATATACGTTATCTTCGTAGACATTTTGTTGCTATACATTTTATTCGTCCAACTGTTTGCTTAACTGTCATTCTGTCAGTTCTGTTCCTGGATAAGCTCGCCAAGTGGAACAACCCCACGAAAACGCGCCTATGCTTAACAAATGCTGCTATATGGGCACATGGTATATTCATGAAATTTATTTAAGGATTATTTTTTATTCAACGTTTTGTAAATATTTTTATGAATTAGTAAAACAACTAATTTATATAAAAACAATTATTCTTGTAATTTGAGAACAAGATTCGTTTAATACATGAATAAATTACATTTGCATATTATAACTGTTGTCTGAGTAGTTTATTATTAAGGGTCACAATAGTACTCTTATCAACTTCACGTTCTCATCATAATGAAATGGAATACTGTCTCGTAGGTAGCTAAACAAGCTATGCACAAGTTTGCTGACAGTGGAATTTCATTTTCTAGTTAATTATTAATTCAACTAACGTTACTTTCATTTTAAATGTTTATTAATACTTGAAGTTGTTCTGAATATCATTACAAATTATAGATACAAGAGCTCGTGTTATCTTTACAATTTATCCGGTAAATTGGGATATCATTTATAGATTATAAATACACCTATATTTGATGTAACATTTTATCATCAAACAGCCACAAAAATATTGAGTAATTTCTGAAGAATCTTCATCTTTCGACATTTCTATTATTGGTTACTAGTATAGACAATCGATTATTTGATTGTTTGGTTCTAACTGAAAACAGCATCGCTTTCAACAATTAATTCATGAAAATTTTGTGAAGCAATACTATTAAATATGTAGTTGAGTGACCGTTTTACGAATTTAAATTCGCTGTACTTCAGTGAACGAATCAATAAAATATTGGCATTAATTCTTAAAAAATCAAAATTTAGTGAATAAAGATTGGTTTACTTCTATGATGCAGTAGCTTTACTAGTTTATTCAACAATTTCATCCATATTTAAGAGGATGGGCTAAATTTAAAAAGAAATAGCTACATTGGTGATCTTTCACTTTAGCGACAATAGTATGAAAATAACTTCTTGATAAATTAAAAAAAAAATAGTAATTTTAGCACCGTGGTTACGTATACCTTAAAACTTTTACGATATTGACAGTTAAAAGTGCTTATATTATTTCGCAGGTGGCAAAAAGTGTAATGGTAATAAAAATAACTGTGTCATAAAAGCTCGGAGATAAAAGCATCATTATGGCTTGACAAACTGCATTTTGTCACGACGATAATAAATAAGTATAGTTGCGACACAAATTGTTTATAAAAAATATTTAATTTTATGGTTTTTTAAATAACAACAATTGTTATTATTTTGAATCATTTTCACTAATAGCATGAAATTAATTTAATTATCTAATCAAATTAACTCTTATCGATTTTATTTTTGAGACAAGAAAGTAGCGTATTTTATGTAAAAAAAACACATGTAGGTCCAGTGTAGATATGATATTCATGATAAAAAAATATTCTTTGCAATATAAAAAATTATCAAATAATAATCTGTCATATTTCACATAACATTGACGTAGTATCTATAGAGGATGTACAATGTACATATATCAAGCATTGTGCATAGCTGCCTCCACCTCAGTTATCTTAATTACATCTGTAATGCACACCACAGAGCTCTCATACAGTGGATACGAAGGGTAAGGTAACATTCGCGATGGCTCACATGCACCTACCACTGCCCTTTATTCCTTTACCATCAACGCTTCCTTCTATTTCTTCCCAAAATTCATATGTGTAGTACATATTATATATTCGCATACTACGAGTACATCTTCAAGTACACACGGATACTCATATTCATGCATACTTGTTTAGAAATTTCAGAACAGACAATAGATATACTCTGCATATTATATCCATAGAAATCATGTAGTATACTCTACCTAATTTGGCTCAGCGCTTGCGTGTTAGTCATCTGACACTGCCATGCCTAATGTTACTACCGTAAATTCGTAAACTTTCTCGTTTGTATTTGTGGCGTTTGATATTACACATACAACCCTACAACACATATTTATAGATTTCTCTCTCCTAATCTGCGTGTCTGTTTAACCGCATTGTATACGACCAACGTATATTTGTTTGTGTTTCGGACATAAACTGTAGTTTGCTTTAATAACCTACATTGAAAGCACTCCTAAACATGCGCAGTAGCATTATCTATCAGATATTCCCTTGAAAGGTCAACATTCAATTAGAAGTTATTAAACGCGCATCAGGATAATTTGAAAATATTTTTGTCTGTCTAAATTGATGTTAATTAAGTTGGGAAATATAAATAAAAATATTTGTATGCAACTTTTTTTTTGGAAAATTTGATTTATGATTGTCTGCAGTCGACTTATTTAAAGTTTTTCTATCGATGATTTTTATTTTCTTAATTCGATTATTCAAATTTTTTCAACGTAGAATTTTATTTATCAAAGTATAGTGGGTTTTTTCTTTTTTTTTTTTTTAGTTAAAAATTATTATAAATTTTTTCTGGTAAGATATGAAAAGTCCGTTTAACTGGGATAAAATTTTATATTGTTCAATTGTTGATAACAAAGAAGCCATAATATGAAATTTCGCAAGCCAATAATTGCCGTGAGGAAACGGCTCTGAACGATGCTGAGATAGTTATTAAAGTCCGACATTGATTTGAGAATAAAAGATAATTGCAGTAATAAAAATCTTGAGATTGGGCAGTATTATAGAGTGTGAAGGAGTGATTTTCATCGTAATAATTACCTATGAACGGACCATTATAAAGGCATCGATCTTCCGATAAGGACGTCGATTTCTCATGCTGGCATAAAGGAATAGAGCGTGATGGTAGAAGACGAGAGAACAGAATAGAGTAGAGAGAGAAAGAGAGAGAGAGAGAAATCCGATCAGGATTCCATCCCTCTAAATGACGAGGGTATGTAGTTGTATGTGGTCATATGTGTTGCCAGCATATTTATTACAAGACCCATATGGTACTTGAATGTTACATCTCTCGCGCCTACAGTCTCTATATAATGTCTTTAATCAACGGCCAGTTATATCAGTCTCGATCATATCCGTCACTTACCATGATAAATTGGCAACGATGATCACGTAAGATTAATCTAGGAGAAACTATGTCAAGTTTACCAAACACGCAAATCGTCCAGTCAAGCTTAATAGTTTACTTCCGGCATAATTATGAATAATGTGCACGCGAAATTTACAGACGAAAATGTCCAAGTGTATATATCCAAGAAAAGATATTTTAATATGGGCTGATATTTCCAGATTTGACCAAATCAAAATATTTTGTATGTCTATATACGGCTTGATATGAAAATTTGCGATATGAAGCCATACATGGCAATATCAATATATACATGGTCATATCAGAAAATTTTTTCACGAGTATGCAATCTTATGAAACTGCGATACTAAACAGTGAATTATTTTAATGTATTCTGTATCCTGGTTTCACCGGAAGGATAGTTCCGCTGCGTTAAGCTCCACTTGAAAATTACATTTTTATAAGCGGTGTAGTGTAGTGTAGTGTATAAATTAAATGATGGTTGAGCAGCAGGATACTCTTCAGTTAATTGTTTTCACGTCAATCATTGTTTAAGTGATAATGATAATAGTTTAACAAATAATTGAGTTCTATAGAATCGATTGAAAAAGATGGATGGAACGCTCCAAAAATTAATGACATCACTTGTTGTTGTTTGATATTAAGAATTAAGAAGACAATCAATCATGAGGGGTAGTTTGTTTTCAAGCCAAAGCTTATTAATGTGTTAGAATTAGTAATGTAGTAAAACCTTTCTGCCCTACACGAACGGTCAATTAATTATTGATTGCCTTGTGTTCTACTAAGCCAATGAATGCCTCGTCGCTGCGTGACATTAAATGTATCATTGTTTACTTGGAGAAACTATGATGATATTGCTATGTGAGAGCAAGAAAAATGGATCAGAATATAAATTAATTTTCTGAACTCTTTCGGTTGAGTAAGGTATTTCTTCATTAAATACATTTTCGTATTTTATTCCAGAAATTGAATTATCTGGATAAATAAGAACCATAAAGCAAACAAATATGACTGTGCTAATCTATTGTATAGATTCGATCTTATGATATATGAAGTTATCAGCCGCGTGTTGTTGTATATTGCTAATACAATGATTAATACTTTCTTCAATATTGTGTACTCTGTTGCTTAGCCTAGCAACGGAGCTTAGAAAACAAAAAAAATTGAGGGTGAAAAACGGTACGACCTTGCGCCAGACTGTATGCACGCATAGTCCAACAATAATTAAGGGTTTTATGACGGTAAGCGCGTGTGGTTCGACGGGTTGGGAAATAACAAGTCGAGGGTGCGGAGGGATCGATTGCTGGCAATAAATTTAACAGACACGTGCAGATATTAAGCTTGGTTTACACTGATGAAACTCGGTTTATGTAAGACGACAAGTTTTAGATGAGAATTATTTGTATCATTGTAAGAAACTTTTCCCTGAGGAAAAAAATTTCTAATATGCTCTGCTATATGCATATTATGAAATTCGATCTTTCATATACATTTGTGGAAAAAATAAAAAATTGAAAAAATATACTTAATTTTTTTTTTTTTAATTCTTATACATCGCCTGACATGGCCGTGTAAGACCAAATCGGACCATAATTGGCTAGATTAGAAAATTTTTTCAAAAGTCATTAAGAGTTTAGGTGTATTAAACGATTTTATCTTTCAACAGAGAAAACAATATAAAGCTTTTGATTAGTTATCAAGAGGAACTTTGACGGTAGTTGCGGTGGACTAAGTTAACATTGCCAAGATAGGAAGGTGTTCCTCGAAAGACAAGCGTAAATGACAACAGAGGTGAATTTTGTCAAGGGGTTCAAAAGGGTTGATAGTGGAAGGTTTCGAACAGCCACCAAGTTTCGCGTACAACAAAACAATACAAAGGAGTGTGAACTAAACAGTAGTTCTATTGAAAGTCAGAGCTTTAGCCAACAGCGACGAGGACTTGCAGAAGCTGCTAGTCGTTAGTAAGCAGCGGTTGAACATATATTGAAGACACACTGATATGACAATAGAGAGAATAGACTGACTCAACGAAAAACGATAAGGAATCGTTGAAATTCTAAAGAGGATTTAACTTAAAAATAGATCTCTTGAAACGTAAAGCAGCACACCAGTGGAATTAGCTATAGCGAATGTTACAAAAGATTTTGAGTTGGTCGGTTCTCTATTCTCACCAGCAGGAGCTTCAAGTGGCTCTGGGTAGAAATTATGATCCTACGGTTTGCCCTCTCCACCACCTTGATTGCATAACAATGAAGGGTGGATTCCGGGAATAGCTTTTACGTGTCTGGAATTACTCGCAGTACAATAGTCTGCGTCGTTGCATACCTGCCGTCAGGTACTATGCATCATTGGGTAATCTGGCGAACGATTCAATTGAAGCGGCCTGGCATCCCGAGTATGTGGACATAATGGAGCATCCGTCTCTCTACGATAAGCGGACGTGTATCTGCAGTCGACACTACTATAGATTCAACTAACCACCATATTGCTCGCGAAAATCGACATACAGAGCTCTAGAGATAAGAGAAAACAGGGGTGGCCGCTAGATAAAGAGAAAACTAAAACCCTCTCATACGCATTTGAATCCAGTGCTTTACCCAAATTCACACACACTCCATGAGGGGATACAGTATCCCCTTAATTTGCTTTCAGCAACGGGTAACTATCAAAGCGATTTTCTTCATTCGTGATTGCATACTGCTGCTAGTAACTTGCACTTTGAGAATTATTGATTTCGATAAATTGTAGGAATTTCATGTTAGTCTAATCTAACTGATGCGGTCAAAATTGATTGCTTTGATTGCACTGGAAGCTGAAGGAATCAAAAGGTACGATAGAGTACCTGTTTCTATTTACTGAACCAAATGGGTGGATGAAAGATAAACACTAAATGGTATTAACATTTCCCTCCATAAAACTATAAAATGCTTGATCCGTTGTCATCAAGTCATATAAATCACTCGCTATATTACAAAATTAATGCGCTTGTGCTTGGAAAATCACTGTGATGTCATTCATAATATGATAATTTTTTCTTTTTACCAGAGTGATAATGCCACCATGACTTTTTTCGGTGAAAGATAGGCTCTTTCTATATTTCCTTTATGTTACTCGAAGGCTCAAGTCTTTGGTAAACACCGCGAAGAAATTTCCTGTCGACCCCTTTTGCTGTCTTGAACCTTCGTGGTATGATCCCTCGTTCAAGACGACCTTCCGGTCGGAGGTCAAGCGATTTCGTCAGGCAACCGGTATAGCACTATTATACTTTTACGACGACAACAGCAAAGAGGACGACGACGATGATGATGGCTCTTGACAAGAGACGGCACATCTTATGCAAGTAAACCTATCCCTATCTTTTTTTATCACTATATTTTTCTCTTCCAGCCTACCTACCACTCTTCTCGTTGAATATTCTCAAGCACCAAAAAGATTTCAATATTGTCTGTAAAAGTACAAAAAATGGGAAAAATGTTACCGAATTCAATTTTAATAAAATACGTTTACGTATATATAACGTTTTAATACATTACAATATTAGAAATAAAATATGAAAAGGGAACTAGACGATATTGAGATTTTTAACGTTTAAAGCAAAAAACTAAGAGTTAATAAAGGGGGAAAATTGTATTTTATTTCAGTTGTTTGCAGTAAAATAATATTTGTGAGGTCATATCATTTTCACGGTAAAATTAGTAAAAGTTTTTAGTACCAGTTGCCCTTTGAAGCTTCAAATAGTGAGTAGTCTTCTGATCTCTTTTCGGCTTTTATACATTAGCCTTCAGTCAAGAAAAGACTATACAACAATTTAGAAGGGTCCGAAATAAGACTGAGACCATAAGTCATCCGCCTTCGATATTAGCTAACTGAACGTACGTCCCTTCTGGCGTAACCGACAGCTCTCCCTTCTTTGCCCTTTGACTCAAATCCGTAGGCGTGTTTTCTGTATTGATATTGACAAATAACGCAACTAGACAAGGGTTATTTCAAGCGAGCAACAATCTCGTAAGGCTAAAGGAAATATAAAACATAATTTTAACGAAAAAGAAATTATTCCAACACACAGCTCGTCCCAGTGCTTTTTATCTCACATGAAGTGTATTGAGCTTCTGATACGAAAAAGCTTCAGAAAAGACCTCCAGTATTAGTTGATGTCGCGGAGACTCTGGAGATCCATTCATCGGACATTTGGGAGTGAGCTTGGACACTGGGGAAGAACATGAGCCACATGGACTTTTATGAATGGCGAGTTTAGCAAAGTACATCGATTGTAAATCAATGTGTGTGTGTATGCTACCCGTGTAAGCTTCTGTATAAAAATTAGATTCTTTTTCTCGTTGTCAGTTATCTGATGTAACTCAGTTCATGTTTCTGCTACCGTTTCTCTAGATGTAAGCGTCAAATGGTATATGTTGTAAAATAAAAGAACCGAAGAGAAAATTTTTTTGTAAAAATTTACAACAATACAAAAGCAGGAAGACCTCAATTTATTAGTTTATAGTTCAAAAACAATAACATAAAATATTTGAATCAACAAAGAGTGCAAGTGAAAAAATTTAAAAATAGATAAAATTCAGAAGACGTAGAATGCTGCAGAATGGAATAATTTTATTGACACTCCCACTGATCCTTGTAAAAAGTTTTTAGTAAATAAAAGCAACAAAACTTCCCTCCATAATCAATTTTCTTAGAACTTTTCAAACCCCTCGGGCTGACTATCAGCAATGAAGGATTGACAATATATGTCTTTTGTATACACACCACTCTCACCCGCGGGCACAAAAGTGTGCAGATACTGTTTGGTGGGGTATATTTATCTCAGAAAAATAAAAAAAACATTAAAGATAAATAGCTAAATAAAACTAATAACTACTGCCGCGGTTAATCGTAAAGTTAATGTGGGTTCTCGTAAAAAAAGCGCTCATATAAACTTAACAACTGGTGCTATACTAGGGAATTTTTTGTGCATTACAAAGAGATTACAATTTTATCACAATTTCAACTCAACTTCAATTAAACTTTACACGTCAATAATTAAAACTATAATTAATACAAGCTACAATAAAGATTACAAAAGTTACATATACATACATCAATTGTTTTGTCACAGAATCTATAGTCCAATAAAACTGAATCCTACAAAAATAGCACACTGAATAGAAAATTTATTTTATAATATAATTACGGCGTAGACAAATTCATAGCATGCAGAAATATACATTGAGTCTGCAGTGACAAAATGGAACAATATTGGCAAATGAGACGGTATACATTTGATAAACGTACAACGCACGATTATTCACTATTGAAAAAAGGCGCCATGAGCGTATGTCGCTCGATGGGTGCGCCAGCGTAATTGCACACATTGTTTGATGCGTATAGTAGAGCAACTTCGGGCCCTCCGAGCAAAATAATTCTTTGAACCCATAAATGCGAGTTTAGCTTGCCATTGTCACGGCCATGAAACGAGCACCAATGATTTATTTCCATACAATCTACTTCACTTTTCCATTTACGGCTATATCACTGCGCTACGCATCTATCCCTCGCCCTTTGTTATTTTATTATTATTTATTTTTATTATTATTGTTAATGTTTAAGGAAAGAAGAGGCACTTCAACAGAATATGACTCACTTTCAATGGAACACATTACTTTCAGCCGCTTGACCACTCAATTGACTGAATGTTGATCAACAACAATTAGCATCAGTTATTTTTTTTTTCCATGAAGCTACTTTTTTTTCTGATTGGTACAAAAAGTATCAAAACATGATCGAATTTCAATGAAAATAAGAGCAAATCTAATCCAAGAGCTGAAATGAATGTGTGCCATTATAAATCTCCTTGATTTACCAAACAGTAAAATAGTTGAGGAAAGTTAAAGTGAAGATACCAAATAGAAGTGACACGATAGTATACTGACTAGCACATCAACTTATTTTATCCAGGACAAGAATGGTAGCTCGTCTTTTTGACGATGCGATGCTGTTATCATGAAGACCATCTGTATTCACAACATTTACGTAGTCAATTCTCCATTCTCTCAATATCCTTCACAACCCTCAGCATCTTTCGCAGCAGAAGCTTCAGCTTGGGTTTTAGGTGAGCCCGTTTGCTCATTCTGTCAGTCCATCACATCAACATCTCTACTTTCCACATTACGGGCCGTCACATCGTCTACAAACGAGACTTTACAATCTTCCTATTTTTGTTGCCCTACTTCATTCTTTATACCAAAAGAATTCCAGTACACAAAAGAGCTTAAGGCCAATCGTTGTTCTTTTATACAACAGAGTAAAAAAAGAAAAACATTTCATTCCTGCAGAATTGACATTGCCGGTCCCGTAATAATGAATTCATACATATTATATAACCGAAACATTTCTTATTCTAAAGAAATAAAAGTTAGTTACTTCAATTAAGCTTAAAGGATTATTTGATATGCCCACGAATTAGACTTATTTTTAAGTTTGTATAGAAAAAACTTTGTTACTTTATTAAAGACTTTAATACCACATTGAGCGCTCTCCTTGTTGACTTTTTATATTTTTTCTCTCGTTGTGAAAATCACTGAGTAAACTGAATGTCTAACTGCAGCGCTGCTCAACTATACAAAACTACCCTGGACTTGGACACTTTAAATATATTTATTTTTATTGTACTGTATTTCCTTTGAAATTCTGTCCTTATACTCCTAGCCAGGATAATGCATTAGATTGTATATCCGTGGATGAAAACCTCGTAAAAAGCAATACCATTTGAAAAGTAATGCAAAGGGCCACTCCCTCTTATGTTGCTTCATTTCAATGAGTCCTGGTTCCTTTTCGGTGAGGGAAAAATCTCAAGAAACGCAGCACCAGCGGTTTTATTGTTGTGACCAGGTTGTTCCGAGTGTATATTGTGTAAGTATACCTACACTGAATGTGTGGTGGTGGTGGTGGTGGTAAATCCACAATGGCGTCCTAGACCTCCCGTAAGTCAAGCCAAGCCGGTCTGACCGGTACTCAGACCTCTCGAAACACAACGTCCAGAACCCACACTTGCAGCTTCATTTTTGTTTTGTCTTATATTTTTTTTTTACCTTTATCTATATATACTGACTCGGCAAGCGCGATTGCACACTATAAAATAAATCTCTCTTTGCCTTGAAACCCATGTCACCAGCTAACAATGAATCAATAACTAGCACCAATCATTGATGACAATTTCAATGTTCTCTTTAGAGAGAAGTATGATTTTCATATCATTGCAAATGCATTTATTTGTATGCACAATCCACTTCTTCATTCGATTTGGAAGAGACCTTAAGCAACAACATAAGTGGTTATGTTATCAGCCTCTTTGTTTTCGATTTAACGACTATATACTGAAGCTTTCGTTAAGTTTGGCTATTCATCAACCCACACCAGTAAAAAGCAATACTCATATTATAAGAAAGAACCGAACAATCGACAAGGTAATGCTGCATTATGAAGATTTGGAGTCACGTAGGGGCTTGACTCGTCTTTCCGCTCCAGGTCTCATGAATTATTATCCAAGACGATCAATCGACGGGTCATTCACTACACGATATCCACGCCCCTTGCCCTAGAGTTTGGTTTCTGTCTCAATTATTCAATCCTTTAGTTAACTAACGTTATAGGATATTTTCAGTTTGTTAATAAAAGATCATATGTCTGCGTGACTTAGATGTTCCCGTGTAATTTAGCTTCCAGTGAACTCAATTCAACTCAGCAAACTGTCGAGTGTTCGAAATGAACAAAAAAAGTAGCTAAGCAGAAATCTTATCTGTGTGTTGATCACAACTGCCAATTGTCCGATTCTTCTACTTAGTTTGCATGAATCAATGAGGTCGAGACTACTTCGACATGACTGCTCGACTAGTACTTCCGGTTGTGCCAGTCACCACCACGGAAGCATAATATCGAGGCTCCCTCATATAGCCGGGGCAATCAGCCAGCAAAGTCGTTTAATAGAAACAAAACCTATTATTTTTATCATTTTTATCATCGATTCGTTTTAGATTAGGATATTATTTTACCAACATAATCGTAAGATTAAACCAATTATTAAGTTTTGGTAAAGTTTCAAATTACATCGACGTTGATCAAGCACTGGCTTGGATTTGATCAATAATTGGTTATGTTACTTGCGAGCAGAAATTCTCATGAGAACGTGTAGCTTCAAATCTGATGGGAATTTCCATGTATCAGCTACTTCTACTCGAGATAACCGAAAGTCCAGTCTACTCACAGTTGCTATAAACCTGCGGTTCCGGCTAAGAGTAGTTTGAGGTTTGAATAGTAGATAGAAGTGTTTGCCTCACTATTTCACTCTTCTCCTTTCATTTGCTTCTTGTTATTTGCTACTGATGCATCTCGGTTTTGCGGGCAGCTTGCGAAACTTTTCACACGATTAGATATAAATTTATACTGTGAAATCCGGATATTACAACTTTATGCAATGGGTAACTGCATTTGTACATATGTGCTAAACTTATGTTACACTGGAGAGTATTCATGTTTCCTGTAAAAAAATTCTGATATGACTATATTATGCTATGTTTAATAAAAATAATAATTTATTGTAATTATTCAATTTGTTTTTCTTAGAAATGTGTTCATCAATAAACGTGTTGTGTTAAATAAAAATTACTTTAATAGTTGATGGAATCAAAAACCAGTATCAGATAAGCTCTTTAGGAAAGTGAAAAAAAAAGTTATTAATATATTAGATATTAGCACCTCTAACTGAACTGTCTTTCTTAAAAGAAGACATTTTAATGATTATGTGCCCTCTGTTGGAAATTTTAAACATGACAGTTGCTCCAAATGGACATATTAAGCCATTTAAGGGCATGTCAAGCTATATAAAGCCAGATATGTCTTGATACGCCGATGTATAGGCAGGTACGATGAAGTTCTATCTTCGACCATATATAGACATATCAGACCATATCAAAAATTTTTTTCAATACATTTCAGATACATTTTGTTCAAATTTTTATCGAAAAACTAAATATTAAAAACAGTCTTGAAATTTATTATCTTTTATTTTCATAGCTTTAAGAGACATAAATAATTTAATTCATACTCTCGAGGGATTTTAATTAACAGTTAAAATGTATTGAGCTATTTCGATAAAAATTGAATAACCTTCTACATTTGATAGATTTCAGGTGTCTCTTCAAACAGTAAAAAATTAATTTTTGTCGGCAGAAATTTTAAAGATGATCATTTTGGAATTAATTTTCGTTTTTTACTACGTGTAAATATTTTTAAATAATTTACACGATAGTATAAGCAAAGATTTTTAATAGTATATGACTGCAGTAGTAACATTTTTTAATTTTATCGAAACAATCCTATCACAATTTAAGAATTGCCGACATTTTTGACTGACGGGACTTGAATAAATCATAATTTTATTGCTAAGATCAATCGTTGTTTTATTATCGGTTTAATTATTCATTTATATGACTGAAATGTCAGAGTATATTTGATAACTTATTTATGGATGATTTAAGATAGCGAGATAAATTTCGGTATGAAAGTGACGATCATCTCAGAGTAATCTATATTTAATTAAATAATTAATGGTAACGACTTAAAATTTTGACCCAATTGACTATTTAAACTAACGTGTGAGTAGTTATTACTTAGCTCTATTAATTCTTAGTTCGATATCGAATATATTATGAATTATAACTTAAACTTGTCTGAGAATTTATATATAATGAATTTAACTTGAACGAAGCTTAACAATTAAGGAAGTAAAAATACAATTATACAAGAGCGATATTAAAATTAAGAAAATTATAAATGCCACTGTAACAACTCCAGTGATTGTAATAATAATATACAGTAGATATAGCAAAGTTGTCATCATAATAACTGAATTCCCAGTGTTTCCATACGACGGAATGAGCTCTGACGACAACGCTGGGTACGACGACTACGACGAAGGGCTCAAGAGAATTTTAATTAAAGTGTTAATTGGAAAATGGCAGAGCTTAATCGAGAAACCATTTCACCTCAAAACGATAAAGACTAACTATTAAAAATGTATTTTTATTTTCTCGAGCTATTGTCTTTTCATCTCTCCAACATTTATTTGACTGGTCATAAGAACAATTTATAAACTCTTTATAAGGTCAATGTTTACAACTGTAAATGTCAACCTTGAAATTTACTTCAATGTAATTATCAAATCAAATTCCACGCTTGATTGCTTGTTCAATCAATCTGAAAAAATTCCCGTTTTGACATTTGTGCTAGATTTCATGTTGTTAAACGTTTTTTTCTTTTTTACATTTTAAAAACTTTTATTCAATTTCACACAACGGTTGAAGAATATTTGATATCCCTGACGTGTCCATGACTTTTATGACCTCACGAGCTCGACTTGTAGGTAAGTGGATAACGTTGTGAAAGAATTTGCTAAAGGAATCCTCTTTTCAATTTAATGTTTTTATTTTTGTTCTATACGTTTATCTATACGTGCTCATCTTCCACAGGCACCAGTGCACGGCTTTTGATACCGGAGAAGTAAATAGAAAAATAACACGATGTTATGGTTTTTTTTTTTTTTTAATACCAGTATACGCTTGAAATGTATTTTATATTTTTATTTAAAACCATGACGAATATCGGAAAATATAGGATTCTCACTTTTCCTTCCATTATGTTGAAACTTTTGAATAATTCGATACCGCTTTAATTGAAAAACGAAAAAGTTCAAACAAATTTTGAATAATTTGGCGTGTCAACTTAGAGCGTTATTAAAGTTAGTGTGCTGTAGTGTTTGGAGGAATACAAGTAACAACGGCTGGCAGCAGGCTCGGCCACACTTAATTGCCAATTATAATCCCTATTAATTAGAACAATCCAGAAATGGAAGTGCACGCCCATTAACGTGGCTTGCCACGGACTTGACCGTTTATGCGGCCCGTTGCGTTATAATTAGCTAGCATAGAGAAATGTCTACTCTTAGAGTTTGCATACTGTGTATGCTCATATAAAACCCCCCAAAAGCATCATACCCATCCACCGGATTATCACCCGTTATTTTGAAAATACGCTGCGTGCTCCTTTGTAATTACTTTGGTTACCAGGAAACAGCTGTGCATTCAATCCATGGGATTCTCCTGTTACTACAAACACTTTCGGCTAAATCCTTAGCTGAAAGCTTTTGCTATGTATACAAAAGCCACAGCTTTTCTCACTCGGCTGCTCTTAAGACTTTTCCACTTTTTTTTTCGTCGCTTTATAAATAAAATTAAACATAAGATAAATATCATTGGATACGAAGATTATATTAATATTCGGTATTAAAATTATTTCAGAGTCCGAAAAAGAATATGATGTAACAAAAAGGAAATTTTTCCTTAAATTAAAACATAAATTGGAAAAAATAGTCTCTTTTCTAGCTATTGAACCCAGATCCTAATTTTTTGTTAAGAATTTTTGCACAAAGCAGTCTACGCTAAACGGATTACTTTTTACTTTTATCCTCACTCTTAATATCTGATTTATTTGCTTGAAAAATAATTCTTTGTGGATGTATATATTGATATCAATAAAAGAACATTAATAACTAGACAAAAAAAATGTTTTATTCTATTAAAGAGATCATCTGTCATTGATTTGTGATTTGATAAAATACTGAACCAAGTTTTATCTCATATGACATGATATTAACCTAAAAATTTATCAGAACTTTGTGAAATTAAAGATTACAATAACCATTTGGTTTTTATTCTCATACGACCACATCAACCCATATTAAACAAAATCAAGCCCAATAAAAATTTTTATGCACTGAAATATATGAATTGTTTTTCAACAAGGCTGAATAGAAACATCATAATGACAAAAAAATTAGTACAAATATACTCAATAAGATCTGATAAAAGTTTTAGTGAGAGAAAAATAAGATAAAATAGATAAAGTAACGAAACTTACATTCAGTCTCGTATAAAAACACACATTGAAACACACACTTACGAAAACACAAAGTCTTTCATCCTTCCATTTATCATCCTTGAATACACTTTGACTCGACGGAATTTCATTTCACGACTCTGCACATCTCGAAGACTTTCCGTTTCTACATAGGCTTTGGAATGAGCTCAAACTTTTGTGAAAATAGTATTACAAAAATGAAAAAATAGAGATAAAGCAATATACTTTGAATTAAAAATTTTTCAATCGATAAACGTATTGAAATAATAAAAAAGTAATAAAAATAATAGATACAATTTTTCGCGTCGGAGAAGTATTTTTATTTATTCATCAAAAAAATTTTAGTGATTTTTTTTTTCGTTCGTGAGCATGTCCAATCATAAAATGAGAGGGAAATGACCGCAAATGTAGCAAATGCTTGGTCAGGTGAATTGCCAATACGAGATTTTATGCCACATACAGAGATTCATACAGACAGTGTGCCGATTTCTACCCCCGTTATCTATTTTTCTCTCTTTGCTACCCGCGCAAACACCGGAATATACGTGATTTTCATTCTTCCACACAAACCACCGTGTATATAATCATGATTTCGAATATGCATTATTGCTAATGTGTTTGGCTGTGCTAGGTGACGAGCTGCGGGCGAATGAAAACCACTGCTTTGCAAAATTAGTGCACACATCCAGACTATCGTTGGATATAGATATATTGAACCTGTATGAATATACATGACAGTATAAAGCCCTTTATAACTAAAACGAAGTGCACATTCCGTAGGGATATTAAACAATTATGACTAAATTGTCAATGTTGCAGTCGTTCGAAACGCCCTAGGGGTTAATAATGACAATAATAATCAATTAATAATTATCATGCTATCAAGTATTCCAATGTTTGCCAGGATAATTGAATTTTACAAATATAAATTCATTATTCAAAATAATAATCAATGATCCTTCCAGTGGATTTTCACAGACAAGGTGTCAATTAATAGAATTACAAACTCTTCTCATGAATTCAAACTAATGACATAATAACAATGCTCTTTAGTGCAATTATTTATGTCAATACGTAATAATAGAATCGCGAATATGGTGTTATAGTTGTCAGCCGTGAGCGAATATAATCCTGGATGATCGAAACGATGCTGTGAGTCGATGTTCGATGTGATGCATAAATTACCACTAAATCAACAATATATTCATCATAAATTCACTTCTCTCTCTGACTATCTTTCCTTATCCCACTTAGTTTGTCTTCTATCACAAAAAGTATCGACGGTTGATGTATATCTTGCCGTTTCGAATAAAACATTCACCGTTAAATCAGCAACACTATTTTGATTAAGGATATAATTCACATTCAACTGTCGCAACTTTATATTTATGGTGCTCGTAAATAATGGTTACCCGTGAAAAAATTTTCTTATATGACCTGATGTATCCATACATAGACTAATATGGAGATTGGCCATATGATGATGAATCTAGCTCAAAATGTCGTGATATCACTTGAATTAGGCCTGGTTTAGTTATGTTTAAGTGCTTAGGTATGGAATTAGCGAGAAGTTGCAGGGGTGGCCTTTAAGGTCAACCGATTTTCTAATTTTTTCTATTCTAAGAAGCTTCAATTATTTAACCAATTTTCGTTTTACAGCATATTAATTGACCTACACATTTAAAGATAAAAAAAAAAAAAAAAAACAAACCTTGATTTTATACAATCTGCTTTACAGATGGTAGAGCTCAAAAATTTTTCTACTATTCAGAAAATAGTCGTAAGTCAAAGTCAAGATGCTCAACAACTCCAACAACGGTTCTTGAAGTTTCTCATATTCGGTGGCTGAAGTAAAGGCTACCTTCACGACAATATAACTTGAACGCCAGAAATGGCAAAAATGAAACTCTGATCGCAAACTACCCGGGTAAAAAAGACGATTGTTGAGACTGCTGGTGCAGTAACTCGGATTTGAAAAGATCCCTCGGATCAACGGCCCGGAAAGAACAAACGATTTTCCTCGAACCGTGTTCTATCCACATTTTCTCCTCGTTTTCGTTCACTATTCGAAATGTGATTTCACTATTCGGCTATTGACTATCTAGAAGATTCTTTATTTCTTACTGAAATTAAGGATTTCTAATACAATTCCAGCAACGCCACATTATTTCCAGGTAATGGCTCTTTTTAATGATAGGCATCGATCGGTAATTACTTTAATTATTTTTTTATCCAGTAAAAGTAAGTTTGAGGTATCGATACACCATAAAAGCTTAATTATGTAGAAAGACAGCCACAAGGGAAGGGATAAATTCCTTGGCGGATTGGACTACGCGGAAATTCGAAGCAATCTAAATCAGGCAACGTGCGAGAGCTGGCGTTGGTTTTCTCTCAGTGTAATCGTCGCAAGGAGAACGATCGTACCCTCGGGAGCCCTTTGTCAATCTTTCCGCTTTTCCCGTCGGATCGAAAACACACCCGCGATTCTACTTCTTCGATCCTACGTCTAACGATAAAGCTGACTTCAAACTGACGTGAGACTATTTCTTCGACCTGTTACGAACTGAGTGAACACCTGATTCATCTACTGCTCTTCTTTCTTCGAGTATTTCTAGCTGCGTTGCGAGGAATTTACTACGTTCTCAATTTATTTCAACCGATTGCTGAAGAATAATCAATAATGATAAGTTCATTTCAATGAGAATTTCATTTTAAATGTTAAAAAGTGGATTGAATTCCATTAGTTTATACTCAATTGATTTATTAGTAGAATAATGAGGCAACAATGCTGGAAAAAATCTACTTGAATAAATAAATATATTTTTGAAAATTTCATCCTTACTTCGAGATATTCAGTTGGAATTAATTTAAGAAATTTATTCGCGAATTTAGAAAATCAAACTCGAGGATAAAGAGAAAATGATAATTATAATGATTATCATCATTCAATAATTTTACCAATTTAATAAAATACCTAGGAAAAAATTTTCTGATATGTCCTGACATACACATATAATTTTCCGACCAAAGGAAGTGAAAGAGCGAAGATGATTACATTTATTATTCCAAGACACAGGCCAAATAGCAAAGCGAGTCAAGTTCGAGGTGTTTGGGTCTAAAATAAAAATAATTTTGTTTAGTCTCACATTGGTTTTTCGTTTAGTCAAATATTGAACCAATTTTTGTTTAATAAGATATATTGATTGATATACATATTTCTAGAGAAAAAAAAAATTTTCTTTGATTTTTCTTTCATTCAATATCCATGATTAGTGTATAAGTTTAATTAGCACTCTATCATATTTTAAGATATAGTATTTATTAAGAAATTTGCGTAATTTTATCGAAGGATTCACTGTCGCAACTTCGATCACACATGTGAAACCTTTCGTTCTATTTACTGTCCTAAATGATGAAGATTATCCAAATTCATTACAGTTCGCTAATTCTGGAGTGCTAACTGTCACTCAGAGAAGTAACTGAAACAGAGATGGAAACGCTAAGAGCGATCGTAAATTCAAAGGTCTATTATATTCACAGTAATGCTGATGATTCAGGAAGTTCTATCTCCTGCTAACTTGTCTCTCACGTACAATATGAATAGTCTTAATTATCAAATGATGCCTTGTAACTGAGATCTACAAAATCTTGTCAAATTCCATCAGTATATAATTTTGTATTAGAATTGGTTTTGTTGTTTTGTTTTTATTGAGACATCTGATTGATGCCTTTGTTCAGATGACAATGATCTAATTTTATTGATTTTGAATGAACGCATTGATGAGAAAAAAAAATATTTTTTTTTACTCCGGTCAACAGTGTTATATGCTAACATTTGAATATTGAACTTCGTGATGTGTTGTTGAATGAGTTGAAAAAAATCCGCGTTATATTTGTTTCGGTTTATTCAACAAATTCAATCAGAATATAAATGAAAATAATGAATAAACAAACGAGAAAATTATCAATAAATTCTTGATTTTAAAAACACAAATAACATAATATGAATAATCATATTAAGCGAACAAATAATTATGCTCATTCTGCCGTTATTCACAATGATTACCAAACTTCATTTTCAAGAAATGAACGCTTGCTAAAACATAAATTTATAATGGATTATTTATATGCACGATGATTATTCGATTATCAGCAAATTAAGTTATGATAATTTTCTGATGAAGATTGGCAAATGTGTTCCAGTGAATGAAATGATGGTTTTATACATTTTTTTTACATTTATTTTTTTTGTAAATAAAATAATTTTTAAAATTTTAATCAATAGCAATTTTAGCTGTTTTTACTGTCATAAAAAAATATAAATAAAAGTTAGACTAAAAAGAAAGAGTAGAGATGATTATTTTTAAAAATGTTTATTTCTGCAAGCGGAAAAATTCGGAGGAATTTATATGCAAAAAAGAGCTTGCAGATACTATCTAAACTAAAATTATTCTACATATTGTATGAAACATGTAGTCAACGATATCACATTTTCACCGAGTAAAGATATAGTAAAACGTCAGACTGATGCAAACTCATGAGTTAATCCAGTATTAAGCTGAGATCGTAGGCAGATTTAGTCACATAATGCAGCTCAAGGATTTTGATGCATTATTGCATTTATACGTAATATGAAATATTCAAAATCAAAATTTAAAATAAAATAACTACCAACATCAAATGAAAAAGTTTATAATCTTTTGCTCATTGTTAGAGGATTATTATTCATAACGAAATGCTTCAAAATTTTATTCCATTCAGTGGATTATCTGAATTTATATTCACTAATGTATATAAATTGCAACAGAGTTAGCACTAATCACATGATTATCATGCGAATCATACACAGTAAAAAAATTTTTGTCATTGTGTAAAGTGCAAAAAATTTTGTATAAAATATGTAACATTTTAGTGTGTTGATTCAACACAATCGTTTATTTTGTTCGATTTTTCAAAAAACTAAAATTTTATTCGATATTTAAGTAACAGTTTTTAAATGTTACTATAATACAGAGCTATGTTACTTTCAACATAAAGCTGTATTACTTTATCGTTACACACGCAATGTGATGAATTAATATTTAATTTGTATAAAAAAAGTCAATACAAATTTTGTGTTAAATTTGACGAAAAATTTTTTACTTTGTATAATTTAGCAGCGTGAACGATTAAACATGGAGGTGTCACTATGTAACAAAGTTGTACTAGTATATCATAATTTTCAATGATTAGCAACATTTTAGAATAGAAATGTTTCAAAATCACAACTAAATGATCTGATAAAAAATGCTGCTAAGTAATAGAGCCAAGAAAGGATTATTAACTATCATCGAAATGTTCTGAGTTGAAGAAAATAGACGAAACAAAGAAAAAATGTTTGGTTGAGGCTATGTTGAACGTGTCTTATCAGAGCTTCTTGAAAATTGTTAAGCCACCAGATTGGTTATCTAGATGAGAAAAAAAATATACCTTCAACAAAAATATTTGTGGTAAGTAGTTGTAGTTATATTGCATTCTGAAAGCCGGCGCTAATAAATTGAGAATGTCATAGCATTGATAACTAATCTTGATTTTATTTTGTGTAATATAGTTAAATGATCTAGCCAGAATAATGATTAAGCTCACACCTCTAAAGATACACAAAATAAAACGAAAGTGCGTGATAAATTGAAACCTTGCTAAAAAGATCAAAGATTCAACTGCGGTTGAATTAACGAAGCCAAGACTTCTCCGTAATTCTGAGTAATTAAGCTCGTACATTCATTTACTGGGTTCCTCGTGCCTCAACACTTAAATGGATTGCTTCATCTATCTGATATTAATCTTCCCAACTCATCTACAAGGCCCTCAACTTTCTGTCTCGTCCTCATCACATGCCATCATCATCACGAAAAGAAGAGAATAAAATTACATGAAAGTAGAACTCATTGTCAGCAGACAAAACTTAAAATACGCTGACTCAACCGATATTTCACTGCTACCACTAATGGCTCTCAAGTACTTTCCGTTTGTTATCATTATTTCAGAGTATATTTAGGAAATCATCCTTGGGCGTTAGGCATATTTTAAATTCATACAATAAATCATATCATGTTTATCTTTTGGACATCCAAAAACCGAATAATCATTTTTATATCAACGTTTTAAATTAACAATCTAAATTTGGAAAAGTGTGCTTCGCGCTTATCACATCCAAAAGAGCTCCAAATGGAAAAAAAATCTTAATTTTACTTGACATTCCAAAATACGATAGTAACATTGATTTACTTATGGTTATAACAGTCTATTTTTGCCGACATGGTTAGTCATAAATCATGATTGATTAGGTGCTATTGAGTATACTGCTATTTCATCTTCAATTTCAGCATCATTTACGATGTGACACTTAATTGACGTTTATCTGACTGCTATCTATCAGAATTCTGCTAGTTTTCGATCAGATTTCTAGCAAATATCTATCCATCATCTAATTTAATTAACCATTATCACAACGCAAATAATTCCGATTCAGATTAATATGTATTTTTATGGACACACGGCGTCCAATCTAATTAGTATTTAATTTTTCAATAACATTGTGGCCCATTATAGCATCATAGATATTAAAAAACAAAATTTTTAAATTCAACGGAGTTTTTAAGAGACGGAAAATAAAGTTATGTTAACTTTTTGTCATTTGATCTAGAATAGCTATTATATATTATATACAATAGAAAAATTTTCTCCTTACAGTTTTGCCTTATCTCCTTAAGTGTAACTCTTTTCAATTGAATCTACCATAACGATTTTTTTTCGAGAAGAAATATTTAATGGCTGAGACATTTAGTTTTACTAGTGTAAGTAAACTAAACGAGTTTTATACGTGGCACGTGTATTTGTAAGTTTTAGACGATGCTGGTAAATGGGTGGACATTTGCAAAGCAGTTAAAATAAATGACCCTAACAATAAATTAACTGACAGTGGCTCACCAATTTTAAAAGTCGAAATTGGCGAGGTAGAATCACATCTTTGATAGATCGATAAACTTGACTTTTTTAACTTCTAATGAGGTATTACAAAATACCCTATTGTTACTTTTGATAGTCCTCTACTTTTTAAATAAGCGAATTTATTAAAATTTAAGCAACACACTAGGAGAAAAATTTATTCAAAATTAAATTCCAGGATTCGCTACAATGGAAAAACTTTTACATAAAAAAAAAAATCAAGAGATGAAAGTAGAGAAAATTAACTTTGAAAAATTAAAGATGCAGGACACGACCCAATTAATTGAAGGGCATATTAAAGCCGAGTTCGTTGTTTTCCTTTGTGGCTTATTTAGTGATGGGTTAAAAGAGACTACAGATGGCATGTTTCATTCCGCCGCCTGATTTATATACAGAGTAGTTTTTTATGCTTTATCTCGGTGAGTTAAAATGAACTGATTATTTTTTGTTTTTTAAATGATGAGGTAGAACTGAAATTATCTTTTTACACATGAAATCAATTATGAAATTTTTTATTTGGAATACTTGAAAAAAAAGTTTTTATTATACATTTGTAACACAAAAAAAAATTTTTTTCAAGCAAACTGAAAATGGTAGTAATCACTATTTTATTCTTAATTTTAATCCTTATTTTCTGAATTTTAGTGTAACCAAGTGAATTTTTATTGAATAGTTCGCGACGGACAACAAGTGGCAACCAAAAGTATGTAATGGAAATTGCAAGTCATGACTTTGAAAAAATGATCACGAATGGATTAAAAATAAATTTTTTTTAATTGCTCGTTATTATATTTTAGTAATTTCAGCTCAGGCTACATATCGCACGAAATTTAAAATCTGAAATGCGGCAAAATGTGTTGCGTTTTTACTATGATGCATAATCGAGTTATCAGATAAAAAGTTGATGTTTAATTTTCTATGCAGGTTTTTCATTAAAAAAAAATAATGGATAATTTTCTTAGAATAAAACTTTTATATGATTATAATTTTTTTTTTTTTGTTAAAAATTCATTATATGAGTTGTTGAATGAATAGAATATATGAAACAAGAACGTAACTTTGTTTTATAAGTTGAAATGTTGGAAAACAAGAATAAAAATGTAGCTATATCGGAACCGAAAATCAAAAGACTGAGTAATGTAATAAAAAAATGAAGGATACAATAAAATGTCAAAAGAGAGTTTAAATGAATTTTCTCAGTCACGTTCGTAACTTTTATTTCTCTTATGAAATAATTCATTGATTCTTACACGACTTTTGACAACTTTAATAAAATATAAAGTTTATATATCTCAATATTATTTTATTTGAAGATAAAAAGTTTTTAAATCAAATGAATACCCGTAAAGTTTAACTGGATGATAACAATTGTTTGAATTAAATTTAATTGGAAAAATTCGGATGTCTTTTCTGTTGTGAGAATAACTAAAAACACGTAGGACAGTCAAATAGCAAACATACACCGCAGAGTGTATGTTTGGGCGAGATCGTTATGAAAGCTAAGCAAAAAAGAGACAAATAAAATAGAAAATATAAAAAAAAAAAAAGTAAAGTGTACCCTCGAACAGAAAAAGTACATTCTCTGGTCTTGCTATAAACCTTCTACAGGAATTTGTTGGCCCTCAGTGGGGTGTCGGCCACTAATTACACCGGCAGGATATACTCTGTTTACTCACCGCAAATATAAGAGCACTACGCTAGGCATTCACAACTCGCATCGATCGTACCGCAAATGCAAGAGAGCATAGGGCTTACCTGAAACAAGTAAAGAGCGAAAGTGCTGGGTTACTATGTATACACGAATTGCCCAAAGAGGAAAAACAAACACGCGATGTTGCTTCAAAGTGAATGAGTAAAAGTGCAAATAAATCTGGAGCGATGAAAGAGATGAGTCTCATTAAATTTTTCAAGGTAATGTCATATTATGTTATAAATTTCGGGTTATCGGAAATATTTTCGATTAAAACTCACTTTTATTGGCTTACAAGTGTGCAATTGAAATTGTCTATTACAACTCAATAATTTCAATTGGATTTTGATACCTGTATGACATACACTATAATCGTAACAAAATTTGAAGATACCCCGTATTGAATTTTATTTTTCTGCAAAACATTTTTATGAATTATAACATAGCTTATGTTCTTTTTTAGAATCATTGTTTTTCTGATTACATAATTTAAATTTTAATATGAAACTTTAAAAATAAAAATTTTTGAGTTTCAAAATAATGAGAAAAATAGCAATATAAAAATTTTAAAATCTTTCATAAATAATTCAGAAATCCATGAAATATATTAAATTTTTTTTTTTAATTATTTCATCAACCACTGAATTTTTCGATTTTGATAGTCTAAATACGTGAAAACTCATTTCATAGGTAATTATAATTAATATTACATCTATATAAAAGTGGTTACGCTTCAAATAAAACTATTTCATGAATCAGTTTATTTCATAAATTTCCAAATTTAGAAACGGATGATTTCACGAATGCCCAGGTTTAGAATCGTCCAATTTTAATGAATTTCAATTTTAGTATCGGCTAAATTAAACGGTTTTAAAGTGACAACATGACAATAACCTCATTTTTCGTATGACGTTATTTTAGATGTTCAAACTTTTAAATTATTTATATTCTAATTTAAAATATTTTGAATGATTATTTATTCTAAATCCAGTAATTTTTTAACGGGTGACGATTTTACAAATGGAAAAATTTGTGATTTTCAAATTTTATAGTTTAGAACCTTCTAAATCTAGGGTTGTCAATAAATCCTTAAACATAAAAACCGACTCAAATTAATAAACGCGATTGAATATACTTCTGTTTATAATACTTATATTGAAAGTAAAAATTATCGTTATTTCGAATAGTAAAATTTATCCTTTTAATAAAATAATGGATGCAGTAGCTGGTGCATTAGTTTTTAAATAGATAGATGGATAAATATTTATTAAGTACTCAATAATGCATCACAGATTTTGATGTCAATTTACCTAGTCCGAGTGAAAATAGTAAAAACAAAAGAAAATTAACTTGATCTTTAAGAATTAGCGAACGATCTTAGCAATATAATAAATGTAAAGTAAATTGACGAGATTGCAATAAAGTACATAACAAAGGGGAATGCAATACGTAAAATCGACAGTGGTAACTTTTATCCTTTCTTAAGCTACCGAGGTAATTGCGATTCAGTCTCGTATACATAAAATTTTCGTTCGATTGCGAGCGATTGACTCGGGCAATATTAAATCATATTCCATTGTGAAGTATAATAATAGAAGAAGATGGATAATAATCCCTCGAGAATCTCCAATGAAAGAAGAGTAATCGAGCTCAAAGTGAATCAAAAAGATAAGACGTGGGTATTAGCTCGTTTGATTGACTCTCTTTTATTCCTCTTCTTTTAATATTAAAAAAATAATAAAAAGGCCAATGCTATCGAAGATTTTAAATTACACATTTCAAGATATTCACCTAAATGCTTTTTATTCTCACTATCATAATTTACTTTCATCAATTCTATTATTTACTTCACTTTTAAATAATCTGATTTTTATCCATTTACTTGATCAAATTTGAATTTTTACATCTAAATGTTAATTTGTCTTTTAATATTGAATTACTGAACTAAAGAATATCAAAGTTCCATGTAAAATATTAATGATGTCTAATTATTTTCATCTACAAAATTTACTAGCGTTTATAGCATTAACATGAAAAAAAAAAAAAAAAAAAAAAACTAAAAAAATAATGTAATTCATTGTTTTACCAAAAGATAGGAAAACACGTCGTGAGAAGACATTAAGATTCCGAATGTTCGTCACAGCAAACGAAAGAAGGAGAAAATCAGTTAGCAAGTTGCCAACCCGCACGAACTCCCAGAACTGATTGAGGTTTGTTCGGCAAGAGTCTTGGTGGCTTTTTTATCGTGATCCAATCGGAATTCCAAGGTAGTTGGATCAGAATTTTGTGAACGTGAGTGAGAGCACTCGGGATAAGATCAAGATTAATTGTTCGAAGCTAAGACACTGAATGGAAAGTGTGTTATTTATAAATTAAATAATGTAATGCCTCAGCTTTACTTTGTATTTGGTTTTTAGCTCGGTTCCATAGTTTCATACGATCCTTGTGCTCGACTTCAGAGTGATCTATGCATAATGCAAAGAATACTTTAGCGCTTAACTTAACATTGATACATGTTCATTGGTAACTGACTTTCCATGGCATACTCCTGAATATACATGCTAAGAGATCAAATCAACGTTTGAGTAAAGAGCTAAATGGATTGAATTTGAATATCCATCTTAACACTTTACGGAAGTAGCTGTGATGTATATAGTCAAGCAAAATATTGCTAGATGGTCCATGAAGTTCAATATGCATAAGTAACTATTAGTTTACCTTAAACTACATAAAGAACAAGGCAGAGGAGGAGGGAAGCAACCTTAAGCTGCTCAAGTTAGTAGGAACGACCTGCAGAGAAACAGCGTCCATTGAATTTAACTTACCGATGTCATCGTAAATATCGTATTAAAGGTCTTGTGCCATTTGATATCATGTTATTGCAGAGAATATAGCCAACACCTGCTGCCGAACGAGCCAATTACAATTGCCATTTAGTCACACCGAAATGCTCGAATAATAGTGCTCAATGTAATCTCCCAAAAGTCGTTAAATTCATTAATCATACAGATTAATGTCTACCAATTATTCAGGTGGAAAATTTAAAACCACAATTATAAATAATTGTTATTACTATCACAATTGGAAATTAAAAATTTATTAGATGGACAAGTGTTTGAGGAATATTTTTGATTGCTGCTGCTGAAGTTGACAATAAAAAATTTGAAAACAGCTTAACGGTATCAAATGCAATTTAAAAACAAAATTTTACAAAGTTTTGAAATGATTAAATAGTGAATTTAAAAATTATTTTCAAAAACGTGAAATAATTTTTTTTCTGAGTTTTAATTTATTTAAAAATAATAAAATTTGCACTTAAAATATCGAAAATAATAAAGTTCGGCTTATTTTTTTTCTACACATGCATAATAAAATTAGAATAACTTTATTAAATTAATTTTATATAGTTAGATTTGTTTCAAAATCCGAATTTCATATCAAATTTATGATTCAAAATTTTATTTGCACAAAATAGTAATAATGGGTTTCTGGGGCTTTAGAATATTAAAATTTAATGAAAACTTGATTTTATAAAATTGGATCCAAATTAACATCTTCCTAATTTTTAAAGATTCTTAATTTTTTAAAGTGGTAAGTTTATGTAAAAAGAGTTACATAATAGGCAATCAAATTCATATTAAGTAAAGAGAAGAAATTTTATATAACAACTTCTTAAACGATAACAATTTTCTACTGGCCCTGAAATGTTCACGTATGATTACATATATTTTACTGGTGCATGCAATAACACCACAAAAGATTTTAGTTGTGTAACTAGGCGGAACGATATTACCGACGCATGTTTTTTACGGCATATCATAAAGTTTTTTATCGTATATGAAATTGGTTGCATCGCTGATATTTATATACTTTAATATGACCGTAAAAATTTTTATCGAAAAACGAAATATAAATAAAGCTTTAGCTTCTAGTTTATAAAAATCAAAATTTTAATGAAATTGAGAATGTATAAAAGGATAAAAAAATTCAAACATTATAATTAAAAGGATAATTTATATTAATTGATGGAAGTATATACATTTAAATCTTCTAATTAATCAGAATACAGATAGCAGTAGTGCTACTACTAAATGTAGAATGAAATATCGAAGAGTTTAATCTACCTTATCGTTAAATTTATCAAGAGAATTTAACACATGAATCAGACATCAGGCGTCGACATGGTGAATTCTCTTGATGGTACGTAACCTCAACCCCAGAAACTCGTCGATTCACAGCGAACCGCCTACCTGCTGGCAGTCAGAATGAGCCAGAATGCAAAATTGAGTAGGATAAAGTGAGAACAAAAAGGTGAGGTATAAAATAAAAAAGTTTTTAAAACTGAAAAAAATATGAGAATAAAAAATAAAAAGTTAAGAACTTGGAGCTGGAGAGTTGGTGATAATTTACGACGAGGAGGCACCTATTTTCTCTTGGCTCTTTTGCTCACGATCTCTCTTGGCCAGACTTTGGTGTCTCTTTAGATCAACCGGGAACCGCAAATAAACTTGGATGACACATCTGACATTTTACTACAGTAAATAAGACATCAAACAATTCGACTAGCCATGTGAACAGTACACTATAATACCGAATATATATACCGATTTGAGTCCCTGTCATTTAAAGGCCAAGATAACAGGAAGATTGAGGAAACGGTAGACTGAGGAAAATACCGAGAACCTGAAAAGGGAGGAGAAAGGATCGAACAGGAGTCAAACTCAAGGTATCTCGTCTTGTACCCCGATCCCAAGAAGACAACAACTTCATTAGTACTCTCGTATCTGCCTGAATTGCCTTTTCTCTTTCAAATAAACTTCAATGGCGAGCTCCAGGGTGGAAGGCTTGATGAATATTTATGCAAACCCTGTGGGCACACAGTGTAATACGTAACTTGAATGTCCACCCGAGCCACTCGTGCGTACAAAAGATTCTACTGTTTAAGCACCATAACCAGAGTTACTGCATATCAATATTAGTGAAAGTAAATGTCTCAAGTTACTTACTGTAAAGTATTCGCGGATCATAAGGGCTATCTGTTTATAAAGCTGAGTTAAGAAATATTTGTAATGAAGAGAAAATAATAAATTTTCATGTTAATCATTATTTTAGAACAGTTTCTATGAAATATAAAAATATAATCACGAATTCGTAATTTTCATTATGAACAAAAACAAAATTATACATTCTTTTGTGTGGTTGGATAATAAAATCTATGATCTTATTAAGCACTAAAGATCTTTAGCTATAGTTTAAACATTTAATTATATTAAAATAGGCTAAAATTATCATACAATAATCTAAAAAGGTTTCAATTATTACGATTCATAGAAATGATAAATTTTATTCTTGTTTATGATTAAAGTCGTCATTTTTTATATATTTTATAGAAAATATACTCAAATAACAATCAACTCGTGCTGATTAAATTTTATTGCAAATATCCCTTAGATAGATCTTATTACTCGTCTGTACCGTAGCTGTAAGCTTCATCGAGATAATGGAAATGAGAGTATTGAATTCCTTACGTCTAGTTGATTTTCTCAGCTGTCCGTACGATTGACACACTGTGAGTCTCTGAGGATTTCAACTAATCCCAGAGCGATTCATTCGTTTTGCTCTAGTACCTCCGTAACCTCTACATCCTACAGAACATAGTACTATCTTCCAGACAAAGTGCCTTCTTAACTCTCTGTCTCGTCTTCTTCCGCTTTGTAGATTCCAATTGACCTATTTACGTATGTATCACTATTCCTGAGCTTTTAAATCCTCCTCTTTGTTCAGAAGAAGTTGAATGTTTTGTGAAAATGTCTTGCAGAAAAAAATGAAGATGTTTTATATTAATGATTTTTACTCTTAGTTTTTGGTTATTTTTATTGCATATATCCATACGGAGGTAGTTAAAACATACACATTCATTAAATATATGAGTAACAGTAAGCGTCTGTTTATTTTTTAGTGACTGAAAACAAAATTAAATAGATGTTTTCATGACAATTAAGTTATTGCTTGGACGTGATAATAATTTAAAGAAACATGTTTTGTGACATGAATCACAAGTTATGAGTGAACAAGTTTATTAAAAGATCAACTAACCCGTCTTCTCTCTATTTAATCTTTCAGGCCAGTTTATTTTCGGCAACAGAAGTATATACATCCGGCCGTATGTGCTTTGCATAAGAAACTACACACACACACACACACACACACACACACACACACACACACACACACCACTCTGGAAATCTGGATCTTAAAAACTAAAACGCAAAGACTTATGACTTGACTTATGAGTAACGAGCCACCATCATTGGTGTACCAGACGGCCAATATATTTATGCAATAAGCCACAACGTGGTTAAACGAAACCGAAAGACTAATAATTTGCTATCATTAGCAGCTTTTGATCTCACCATCTTTTAAACTTTATTTTAATAATTAATATTCAGCTTGAAATAATTGTGGAAATTTTCAGTTGCTTTAAACTTTGAAGCAAGTTGCTGCAGAACTTCACAATAATAGTAGCGCCAAAGAAGGGTTTAGATATAACGAGAAACCGCACATCGACCATCTTCTCCTTACACAGTGTTGCAGCAAGTAGAGCTCCGGAGGCTTATCTTGGCAAAGTTATTACTTCTATTCTAGACTCTTATAGCCCGGAAACTCTAAACACTATGATACAAAACAGAGAAGGTAGAAGAAAAAAATTTCAACACCTTAGAACATTTTCGCCTGATTCTCACTTGTGTAAGAACCAGCCAAACTACAGTTAAAAGGGTGGCCTAAAAAGCTTTTTACTTTAGATTTTTGGTGCATCGTGTTATAGTAGCTTTTTGGTCGGTTTAGCTTCATCTAAAATAAAATGCTCAGTTAGTTTGTATCTATGAGGCATGAAAGAACCAAGCAAATAATTTAGATGCGACCATGCATTAGAAAGGAAAACGGTTAATATTTCATGAAGATATAAAGAAAAAAAGAAGTAATTTGTTTACAAGTGGTGTTGTATGAAATTTCGCTTCAGATAATTGTTAAATTTCTCACTATTGTGTTTGAGTTCCAGTGAATGGTCTATACACACTGTTATCTTTCATTGTATCTGTGTGGAGATAGGAGAGAATGAAGGTAGTAACAGACGGACAGAAAGCATCGTCGCTATGTTCCGTCGTGTTTTACCCACTCGGCAGGTACCAACAGAGAAAATAGATTGGCCAGGCGAGAACGAACGTTACGCCTGAGCGTCACGCGTCCGCTTTTTGCCTAACGGCTGCACGAAGAACCATCATGTCACAATAACACAACGTTCTGTGCTTTTGCCATTTCACTATTTCATTCGGTGAACAACCGATGCTATCACCACAAAAAGCTGTTCCAGCTACATACACCGCTAGTTTTAACCGAATCATTACTTATCTCAATACATCAGTTTATATGTTAGGGTCTGGATTATGCTCAGACTGAAAAAAAAAAAAATTATTTCAATTAAGTAAAATACTCTTAATACAAAAAAAGTACCATTCGGCAGCCAAAATAAAATTTTTTCATTAAAAACATAACTCTCGAACGAAAAATATTTTCGTTTTTCTTCAAGAAATTAATTATTATAATTAACAAGTCAGTTTCAGACAGATGATTTCCTTCAATTTTTGGTCAATGTGTAACTTTTATCCACATTAGTTGAATGACATTTTAATAGGTAGATTAAGTAGATAAATTTTTTTAACTAATTTTTGAATTATTAAATATTTCGAACATTGAAAAATGTATTTAAAATTAAAAATACTCGAGTATTGAGGATATTCTCAAAATAAGGCATTACATGCCTTAATATAAGAGAAAAAAAATTGTTAAAGTATAAGTTACCATCCTTGAAAGAAGTTAAGTACTCAGTTGAATTGATAATATTATTGAATGAATAACTTTTTCTCGTAATCCTCAAGTTTTATTTTTTTGAATTAATTCGATCTGAATATCTCGAAGCAAGAGAGAAATTTTGAGAAAAACATTTATATAAGTCAAGTACTTTTATTTAGTAAACCTATAAGTGAAAAACATACAATAATGTTTAATTCCTTCCGTCCAATTTCTTTCAATTAAATAAAGACGAACGACAGATCCTCTTCGGAAAGATTCTAAAGGGTTTCACTAATAATTTTAAAGTAAGTTACAACCGAAATTGATTAAAGCAAATAAAACAGATATTTTGTCGTTTTCTTGGCGGGTATATAGTTAAGGATTGGATTTACGGTGGAATGAAAGTCGCACGATATATTTCCGACATTCGATAGCTTGAGCAAACGAACGTTTGATTAGAGCCGACATCAATCCGATCCTTAATTTGAACGTTCAGCCCTGGTGGATCAAGAGTGAGTGAAGAGTCAAGAGAAGGAAGCTTGAGGAATAAAAATAAAAAAAAAAAAAAGATCTATGAGTGAATGAGAGAGAGCGGAAAAGAGGAAGAGGAAATAGGTTAGTCAAGGCGAATTTATTCGACGCTTGCACAACGACTTAATCGATATCGAGAGTCGATAAGCTCAACTATCAAACGACCTGGTGAAGCTACGATTGTAGGTTAAATCTCATGGCACTCTTGCCTCCGCTCAGTTCGATTAAACGGATGTCATGGCGAGCTTAACCAGGCTAAAGTGGAGAGTTAATCGAATAACTTGTCTTGTGATAGTTTTCAATTTAATATCTGGCCAATGATCATTTCTGAAAACTTTTAATTAAACACATAATTGCTTAAATTAAATGTATTGAATTTCTTGTGACTAGTTGAGCGGTTGGAAAAAGTGATGATGATGATGATTATTATTATTATTATTATTATTATTATTATTATTGTTATCATCAGAATTACTATTTCATCGCATTCTTATACAAGGACGGTCAAACCATCTGTTAATTAAAGATTGAAAACCATTTTACTGAAACAAAAGATTTAATTAATCTTATCTCAATGAAAAATGCAAATTAAAAGCGGTAGGATCGAAGGTATTTGCATCAAGAGTGCTAACCACCCTCAGAGTCGGCTTTTTGTTGAATTTTCAATCGATAAAGAAATTGCTTTTCAACATCCTTATAGATATAAATACACTATAACCTACAATATGACTTTTTTATTCAACTTTAATATTAAAAAATACGGAAAATATGTTTTTAGCGTAAATGTATCCAAGCTAGAAATTAAAACTCGAAAAATAAATATGCATTAAAAAAAGTTTTTCTCGCTTACTAATCCTTGAGATAAAATAAACAAGCGTGTAAATTCATATATATATATATATATATATATATATATACAGTATACAGTCGACCTAAAAGTACAGAATGAAGGTAAACGAAAAAATATACCCTCAAGCACTTTACACGATGGAAAAGTTATTTTTTCGAATGGCAAAACGATATCTTAATTTCGCTGCTTCAACATTTGGGCAAACTGTAGAATGTAGACCGGCACTAACGTGAAACTTTTAATAAAGTTGTGAATTCTGTTCTCTCAGTTGCGTTTCTCTTAGGCTACTGTCCTAATACACGGTCTCTTGTTGGCCACCAGAGTATAACTATCAGCAAAAAAAAATGAAAAAATATTAGTATAGTTGTAGAAAGAAAGCTTTTTAAAAATTTCGCCAAGGAAACAGATTTTTCCCTCGGATTACGTCGCTTTTACAATTTTTCACTTTTTAAACTTTCTTTTACAAGTTTTCTCGAATTTTTTGTCTTCATCTCGTCCAATTACCACTGGAAGTTAGCAATAGTAAGATCAAAAATAAAAAAGTACGAAAAATCTTGAAACAATTTACAACCGCTATTAGTCTATTACAGAAATTTTTGCTTTTTCATTTATTACACGGGGACTATTCAATGAATAGTATTCATATACCAGACATACAGCTATTTTCTCTACTTTGACGTTATAATTCCCAAAGGTATGACTCGTTTTTGAAACGAGCACCCTCTGCACGTGGCGCATGCAGTTTGGCTGGCCAATTTAATTATATTTACGCAGCTATATAAACCAGATGCCTAGTACTTTTCTATAGTTGGATAACTACTCTGAAAATATCGTCGTACATTGAGTCGCTGTTGCAGTAGAAGAGTCCCAGTAGAATTTTATACACTGGATTCACTAGTCCGCTATAATTGAATGTATATATATATATATGTGCAAGCAATGCATCAGCACATATATAAGTTAAATCCGTATCCCTATATCCTAAGGCTTTCAAAGACTCGTAAACCGGCGTACACCTGCCGGGAATACCGAAATATAATTTGTAATTTAATTAAAATCTGTTATTTACCGTCGGGTTTGTAAGCCCAACTTCTCATGGAAAGGGTTGGTTTTCTGTGATACCAGTAAAAACTTAGCATCAGAAAGACCAAATTCGAGGGTAAAGAAATGAGATGAAAAAGAAAAAATGCAAGTATCTAACTGGAGGCTCATCAGGCAAAATAGTTCCATAATCACTGACTGCGAACAGTCTCGAAAACGAAGTAATCTGCAAATAATCAAACTACTTTTCTGACTATATATGCGCGCTTTCTTCATTAACTCTTATTCGTAGCTCTTCTAGCTATTGAGTCTTTTCTTTGTTCCGTTTATTATTCTTTCAACTTTCCAACAGTGCGTTTAATAATTTCTACTGACTTTAGTTTTGTTATCGATAACTGTATCTCTCTTAGTATTATTTTGATTGAAATCTCTGTTGTTTAGGTACCAAACATTTGCGCTTCATTAATAACTTTTTCAATTTATTAAAATTTACACTGCAAAGGTTTATTAATAAAGTTATCAAAATTAACAGTGTTTATAAACATGTATGATTCCACTCAAACTTCAAGTGCAAACAATAAACTAAATAAAACAGTTAGCATGATGGTGTTGTTTAAACCTTTCCAGATATGTGTATATATTTGCATACGTACGTATATATACAATCAAGTATTTATACGGCAAAAGAGCAAGTAAACTTACAAAAAACTGTTATTTTCATCCATGTGCTTTTTTTCTCGTTATTTCGTCAAGTTTATTTAGACAAGGTTATTTTAACTTTGTTTATTTGTGCACTCGTTATTTTTTCCTGGTTATTTTATTACCAGTTGTATAAAAGTGTAATCTTTATAATACGCCGGAATGAGATCTACTAGGAGTGTAAAACAAGAATCAACCAGTCCTATGTATTAACTGCTTGGAATTGAAGACATTCATAAAATTTAGATGTATATGCGTGTTAGCTTGCATAACTTAATTAATACCAGCCTAGCGTATAATTAAAGCTACAATTTATTGCAACCAAAAATTTTTTCTTTTCATTTTTTAGAAATATTTTCTCCCGTACTTGCTATTAATTTTTTTTACATTTATAAAGCTTTGTGAAATAGATATAAGTGAGCTGTTTCTGTTCTGCCAAAATAAAAAAGTTAAAAATTTGTATTATTATAACGCTAATCCACGTGTGTTTATAAGCTTGAGTGAATACACAAGCTTAGTGTATAAGTATAGGATAATCCAGAATTTAGTCGAAATAACTTGGCATTCCAGTTTGAAAACGTCGGAAATTATTCTCACGATTGTTGCCGTTCAGCTAGATAATCGCCAAGAAAGAAAGAATGAAAAAAGTGAATGAATGAGTCAGTACATAAATAAAGACAGAGAACGAGAGTATTAAAGCTGTACGCATATATATACATATATATTGAACAGTCGGCATAAAGAGAATAAGCATGTAAAGAGAGAATAATGTACAGCAAATAAGCAAAATGAGATAAAACCTAAACCGTGTCGATGGTCCGAGAGAATAGTTGTCCGTAAACCGGATTCGATAGTCGAACGCCGGAAGTTCGGAAGGCTTTCGTGAAAGCATGCATGCATAATTCCTGGATGGAGGAACATCTGCAGTGGGTGGTTTTGTCAAGGTTTTACTGAGCGCGTTAACCGTATATACACCCACCCACCCACAATATATTGTCTATAGTTTGATATTTTGTAGTACATATTTACAGATATAGGATGTACCTAGAGTGTTAAACTTTACTACACATATAATATTACCAATAGAGGAGGCAGACACACAACCCAGAACACTTACAGGAAAATAACGGCACGCAGAAATTCCCGTCGGAGGCTCAAAGTGTAGCTGCAACCTGGACGGCTTTAGCGACACCACCACCAACTATCTCCACAAGCTTGTACACGCTGCACTTTGTACGAGGAAGTATTACGAGACTAATCACTTTGTACTACGGCTGAGAGTACTGGGCACAACTTGCATGTATAAGTAAAAGATAATGGTGGTGTGAGTTTGGGTCCTAAGGGAGGATGAAAGCCTTGGCACAAGAGACGCCAAAGCAAATGGTGCCAAGTGGCAACTTCTCTTGTTAGGAAACAATTAAGGAATGCGGGGTCACAATAGCCTTCTCAACCTCGGAAAATTTTACTTGCTTATATACATGTATAAGTAGAGGACTGCTGCTGCTCAGTTCTTGAGACTTTAGAATAGATACAAAAGTATAACAGAAGACCGAACTAAGTTTTGTCCAAGTACATACGGGTATAATAACAACAACGTGACAAAAACAATAAGTCACTATAGTGTTACTTAGACTGTACTGATATATTTGTATCTAAACCACTCGACAATGTCTCAAGTTTCACTTTGACAAGAGTGCAGTTAGGGTGAGTGTCAAAAAAATCGTTTACTTCCGGAAGAGGTGAATTACTATTCTCACACTTACTTACTTACCACAATTCAGATAGGATACTATCGCCCTTTGAAAAATCGAATCATTCATCTTAATTTACTGTTTTTAAGTAATACTACAAGTATCGTGAAACTGTAGTCGGAAACATTAATATTCAAACTGAATAGGGATGTCAAACAAGCCTTATACGAGTATAGGTACGCATTTGAGTGTGGAACTTTGTCGCACCAACGAACAGAATATATAGGGCTTACATGGGCTTCGTGGCCTCGCGAACAGTGTGTTCCCTGAGCCAGTTGTACATGGTATCGGATTTGATAGGGCCATGCGGTCGTGTTACGCCCGGTACAGGTCGTTAAAAGGGGACGATGCTGAGCAACTCCCTCGGTCGACCATTACAAAGCATTAACCCGCCTCTGTGTCGACTATTACCTCCATAGACAACAGTCGTAATATCTTTTTTTTTATTTTTCTCCACCTTTACGTAAAACGTCAGTCTGGATTTGAGCCCTTCTCATTGTGTGGGGTGTCTCAGAAAAGCAATGTATTGATTATGTATTGCATACCAGACTGTCCTTGATTATTAATTCAATAACTCATTAAATTGGCGAGATAGTTTCCCCTGAATTATTCTGGTTGGTAAAGTCACAACGTCATTGTAGAATGATATTATTGATATCTTATCTAAAGTGTTTGATAAACGAATGTGTGTATAAACACATTATGTATATCCAAGAATGACTAGGCAATGTATATACTACTTGAATATACCATTCGTATTATATCGATTTATCTTACAGTTGATAGTGATACTTTATTTATTTATTTTTTGCTTTCCTCTGTAAGAAAGTTTAGTCTGGTAAGCATCATTTTTTCCTCACTAGTCTTTTCCATCGTTCATATCGACCATTTTAGATAAAACTAAATTCAATTTCCTACTACGCTCACAAACGCCTTTTTCCTTCCGTGCTTAACAGTGAGTATGAGAGTGAAGAACTTTCATAACGATAAAGGAAAATGTCAAAGGGATCGAATGACATCGGTATTATCGACATCTTGATATAAAAAAAAAATTATTATTGTAAAATCACACATGAATGCGATTCTTTGCATGGGAAGATGCGTGAAAATTTTTAAATTACTTTTGTATAAAAGTAATGATAAGTAAATGACGGAATAAGGCACACGTGCTTCAATATACAAAGAAAATTATTAGCTGAAGACTCGGTTGTTTGATCATAATTCATAAATAGAGACACGTGCTCATTTCGCTCTTTCTTCTTCTCTCTTCTTCGTTCCGGGTTTTATTCCTGCATCTGTGCAAATATCAGATGCTTTAACAAATGCGGAGAACCGCAAACTGCATAGATTAATTTATGAGTTTGTACGAAAAATAATGATACTATGTTTATTTCCATCTTATCCCTAATTGGTTTTCACATTCAAAATTTAATTCAAATGCTGATATATTACTATGATTGAAGTATTATAATCATAATTTTTTTGGCATAGAAAAATAAATGTGGACAATTTCATTGTTTGAAAAAATTTAGGATAATTAATTATCTTTATCACTACGATCTTTATAAATTATTGTTTAAAATATATTACGGAATATTGCTCATCTTCTTTCACTATTGTTCTACCATCATATTCCTTTTTCTTCATCGAATACTCTTTGTTCCGAGCTCCTGGCGTGATGTTGCGATGTACGTTTACATGTTGACAACAAACTGTTTTTATAAAGAACAAATATGGAACGTAACAAAGAAATAATTACGATAAAAAATAATAAACGCTAAAAACGAGACAAACATTTTTAACTAAAATTATTACTTAAACTTTTTCAGTTTTTCTTTGCTTTTCTTTGGCATCATTAGTCTAATCAAACTTTACAGCATTTAATCACATAAACAAGTAATATATTTTAGAAGTGAATTGTAATAAACACAGACATTTCCACGTTAAATATGAGACCATAGTTTTATTTAATTTAGAATCAATCTCAACAGGTGCAGACGTGTTAAATTTATTAAGTAATAATACACTGGAATAAATTGTGACAGGTATTGCTGTTATGTCTTCGTGCGGTCGTTTTCTGTCGTATACCGCCCAATAGTAATAGCAGTAAGCTTGTGCTCTTCTATAGATAGACAAAGCTTACAAGACTGGCTGTCGTCGTTTTTGTTGCCTCAGGAGCCAGGAAAATTGTCGTGACGCTTTTCTTCCTCGAAAACTCAGAACAAAACTTTATGGTGTAAGAAGAATAAAAAAGGACAAACGTGATGCAGCTTAAACCAATAGAAAGTAGTGCAAGACCGTAGAAAAAGTATTAACAATAATTCTAATTAAAATTAACTAGAATAAGAAAGACATTAAAGAACTTTAGCCAGTTGGAATTTATAGAGCAAAAATTTTACAAAGGAAAACTTTATAATTAAAAAAATCATTAATTGATTTATTCGATAATATATATTATTAAGATAATTTAAGTAATTAACGTTATATTACAAATCATAGACGTTTTCAAACAAAAGGAAATGTATAATACTATCGGACAAAAAACAGAGCGTACATCAAGTCGTTACGAATCTCTCTTCTCTTGAAGTCATCACTTTTACATTCACGAGCGAATGAGAAGCGTTCTTCCATGTGTAAGAGCGCAATGTCGTCATTCATTACAGAGTCTTATTGGAAAAAAGCAAGTAGCGAATGGCCTCTCGAGGAGCTTTTAATCTCGAAAAATTCTTAAGACATTTACCCCGACCTGAAGATGAAAAATAAAGCACTAGCTCGTATTTTTTTTTGTTCTACCTACTATATTTAAGCAAATTTTTATCTTTTCTATTTCGTATATACTTCACCGCTAATGGAACTTTTCATCAATCTCATCTTTATAATTATTTATATACATTTACATTTTTTGTAATTTCCGCTCTCATTTTGTCAAGTAGAAAGATATATAAGATGATTCATTCGATAAATTGAATAGAGAATACATATAATAAAACCGAAGATCTGTACTATGTATCAGTTAACAAGTAAGTAAAAAAGCAGTCTTATTTTAAGATAGAAAAACTTTTTAATTCTCTTGATATAATCAACCCAAAGTTAATTTCTTCTGCTACCGAGAACTAGGTTAATTGATGATTTTACTGCATATCGTTCTGATCCTTCTTGGACAACGAATGAAAAACGTTGCTCGAAACGTATATTTTTAACTCATCAATAATCATGTGTTGTGCTGTATTCATTAATAAATAACAATTGTTTTTTTTTTCAAAACGTCTTATTAGCTATATCTTTCAGTCGAACTCATTTTCTCTTCTTTTGTAAATTTTCATGATTAAGAGTAAGTATATCGATTTATGTTGATTAAAGTAGTACGCATTTGGATTATTATGCACCCAAGATATAGATGATAGTTACTAACTGTTTAAACAAGTAATGTGCAAACAGGAGAGTATCATATTAGTAATGATGACGATGAAGTCGTAGATGATGATGAGTACATGTAATCGACTAACAGTTTCCATTTATCAATGATACGTATCTTTCTGATGTGTAACTTCATTTTCTTTTTTTGTGATTCAATTTTCATCAACCATGGAAATAGTTCCTACTATATTATAGAAACTATATCAGTATAATTTTGGAATCGTTATCACAGTATCAAAAGAATCATTCTCGAATAACCTATACGAAGGGTTATCATAAAATGATTTTCGTCGCCATTTGTCGATGCATACTGTTTTTACGGTATTCAATATCCATTTTCATGAAATATGAGAATCATTTTTCTAATTCTATCGCAATATGCCGTTAGTATTACGGTTTCTTAAATTAACTTTTTTTGGTACTATCGCAGACATAAATCCTACAATTGAGTACATCAATTCATAAATTTTTTGACAAATTTGCTCCCATTAATAATGTTTTATTCATGAAAAACGATAATCAATTCAGGAAGTATCTCTATGTGAGGATTTCAATCAATAAAGGAAAAATAACTCAGCAGTGTTTATATTTAAGCAGTCGATTTATTAGCACACAACAAACACATACAAATCATCATACTTGGAGAGAAATACACGAAAATTTATAGCATTAGGTAAATTCGATTAACGGATCAACTAAAGAGAAGCACATCGGAATTAATATCCGTTTGGTTAGTTACTAGAAACTCGATAAGGAAGGCTTGCACAGAGATAGTATCGCACAGTAAATACATATACTCTCTCAGGATCGTCTGGTAAATTCTCAAACCATTGAAACAGCTTTCTAATAGCGTCTTCACTATCACTAATTCAGAGGCATACCACGAAGAATCGCATAATCATGGTAAGAGATATTATACACATATATAAAGTGGAGAACCGCAAACCTGTATGTTATGATTACATTTATCAACCCGTATCCACTCTGCGTTAAGATATGTAATCGAGATATTTCTCGCTATTATCATCACATTATGTATTTAACACGATATAAATGCAACGCTATAATATATTCAAATATAAAAATCAATTTCTGTTACAACACAACTTTTATTACAAGATAACAAATACATAATAATCCATTAAATAAAAATAGAAACGAGTTCGCTCGTCGTTGGATACATAATAATACTCGAGTACTGATAAAAATTGAAAAAAATAATAACAGGAGCGAAATAAGGATATTAAACTTTAATTAATCTAATCGTAGCTTTTAATACATTCAAATTTACACACTTGCCGTTATACATATATGGATAGATATTGAGTATACAAAAACTTGTGGTTACTCATCTGCACGTATCAAATACATAATCCACATGGGATTACACGCTCACGTAGGAGCGTTTCGCATCAATACCATGAAACGCCTGCTAGCACGCACGAGAACACACGCGGCGGCGAATAACTCTCTGAACTGGCTCTGTACTGGGTTTGCTATAGTCTCTATACCACCAGACAAGAAGACCAACCATTCCACATTCCATACGGCCCTCTCTCTTCCACACATGTTCATATACACCTATAAGTATATATGCATACTATAGTCTAGTCCCTTGGTACGTAATGAAGTCAGTGCCGGCGTTCTAAGCCCTCCGGTAATATCGCGTGGCAAGGGCCACTGAGATAATATTTGTGATGTACGTTAACGGGCTTTTAGAACCCAGTTCGTAAAATTTTTTTCCATCTTTTCATTATTATTATTTTTACCTTTTTTCGGTACGTTTTCTTTTAAATGATTGACTGAAGTACATTTCAACCACCGGAAAAACCTCTAGACTCTCTTTTGTACATTAGTTTTTTCTATATTTTAGAGTATACCTGAGAATTGTACTTGCTGACTTACCCTTCTTTATAGTAACCACTTTTAATATCTTTCATCAGGTCATTTTAATCTTTAGGTATTTTGGTATTTAGAAATTACTGACAATTTCAATAACATAAATTTTGGTCAAATTGATATTTATTTAATTACAAATTAAAATTTTTTGTAATTTTATAGAATGGAAGAAAAAAAACACAATGTTTTGACTGAAAAATTGATGAAAACGTTTAGATTCCTCGATAAGGAGTAATTGCTTAATTGTTTGACAAATTGATTTGGTCACAAGTCCCAATTTCGCGTTCTGAGAACCTACAGCGTGAAAATTAGAAGATTTAACGGGATAAGTAAGACAGTACATTGGTGATTGGTAATTGCAAAAAAACTCAATTTGAATCTTGGTATTCAAAAGATAAAAAATTCAACTATTATAATGCTATCTAAAATTATTGTGTGCATGATTTCTTCTCGATATTTAAATGTATTTTGACTAAAAATTTTTATCAAATCTCAACAAATTTATTTATTTTTTTTGTAATTACATGATACTTTACTTGAAACAAGAGTTTCTCAACAGTGAAATTCAATATTATGTAAATATAACTCCTTCTAGGATATAAACTTAAAATATATGCCTACTTGTAGTTTATAGGTAATAATTCTTCATAATAAAGGCAATGTGTATCCCGAATTATATACATATAGAAAATTTCTATTAGTACAGAATGTAATCTGGTGAAGTGTTTTTCTACTTTTGCTCTACAGATTTTATGTTTTCTTAGTTCGGTCATTGATTTAGCAATTGAGTTCATCAATAAAAGATATTCTCAATCAAGAACAGTCTTTTGTTGAAAATACTCACTCACCTTCCAAAAAAATATGATCAAATGATATTAAAATTTTAAAGTTATCCATCGTGTAGAGTTTCGGAGAAATTTGACTCCAAACCAAAATCAAATATTGTTTTCTTCTTGTTTGTTTATCGAAAAATACTAAGTTTCTTTAGCAAGAAATCAATAAAAAGCTAAATAAAAATGTGTTCAATTATATTAATAAGCCAGTTAAATTTATAAAGGTCATATTTTATTATTGACATGTTTTGTAGAACTCAAACTACCTATAACAAGCAGCTAATTGTGAATTTGTAACTAATAAACACATTATGATAGTCGTCTAAAAACTGAATATTCGGTTAATAAATATAATTTCCTACGAAATTAATAAAAAAATTACGAGAAATTCATATTTATCAATTTTTTCTCAAAATAATAAAACTACTCACTTCTTTTTCTTACAGTAAATAGCCAGATAATTAAATAATCTCAGTATATTTTACCCTACCGAACTTCTTTTGTCGGAAAGTTTCATTGACAAAATTATCTGCAAACCCTAGTTCTGAGACACTTTTTACAAAATGACATTACCCTGCGCGCATGCTTCTAATACGATTAAAAATTACACTTTTTGTTCTCTTTAGATTGATTTTTTTCACAATAAAAGATAAGTAAGTTTTATGTTTATAAAATCGAACTATGTAATATGGCAATGGTAATTGGATGTTAACGACAAACTATAAATGTGAATGTAGCAAACATATAATTTGTAATTTCCTATAAAAAAAAAAGTACTCAATAATAATCATCAAACCGAGTTTAACAGGTTTTTCATAACAATTTTTGCGAATACTAGCTATAGTAAGATTAATTAATTAAAATTTGTTTTATTGTCCCAAATACTGTCCAAAATTTAATTATATTTTTTTTTTTTTTATGATAAAGAGCTTTTCAATTATCACAATTTTCAATTTTTCATTTAATATTGATTAGTATTTGTTGTATCATGATTAATTAAAAAAATTGCACATACTAATTTTTTAATTTCCTAAATATGCATTTTTTATCGTATGTTTTTCAACATTTCACTAGTTTATTCTGAAGTTATAAAAGTTTCAAAATGCTTGCTACATTCAAAGGAAAAAAATGAAAAAAACTTCCGAGCTACAAATGATGACATTATTATTTCAACTCCCGCCTCTTTTTGAAGGTAAACGTAATAAAAATAGTCCAACTGTAGTTAGTAGTAATAATAATATAAATGTAAAAAGTACCTTTGTGATGCCGCAAATGCGAGTGTCCGCAGCAAGGTTGTTCAAAATAAGCATGTCCCGGATGAGAACCAGCAGGCCTCGTGGCCTTACTAGGTCCCAAAAGTTGGGTAATAACAGCTGCTAGGACAGCTGCTCTCACAAATACCATCCCAGCTTTGGTGAATGATCCTCGTTGTTGCATTTTTCCTCGTTGTTTGTATCCCACGTGATTTGTATTCCAAATAATAAAATATACGTATATAATACGTTAAAATTCACAAATTCAGACGATAACCACTCTAACGGTGTTATATATTATTTTCACTGTTTACTTGTCACTTTAAATCCTCCGAGTATCACCTGGACGTGATATAGATTTATCTTTCAATAATAATAATACTAATGTAGTGTTTATGAAAAAAAAACCTGTGTACATACAAAATATGCTTAACAAACAAAAGCACAATATAAAGTACAAGGGCGACGACAGTAGGCTGACCCTTAGTGCCCGGATCGGTGACCTTGAATCCTTGGCCTCGTGTTGATCGAGGTAGTGATGATGGGAGTCGTAACGACGGTGGTTGTTGCCCTCGCGGTTTACAGACGGACATTCACCAGTTGGCTCCAATACACAAGAAATACGTTTGGTTGTGTTTCAGCGGTTTCGCCTCCAGCAGCAACATCACCAGCATCACCAGTTACTGTACAGCCTAGTATAGCAACTTCAGGCTAACTAACACGCTCACGTCCTCTGTAGTGGAGCGTTCAATGCCACCAGAGGACAAAGGAATTCCTTTTACTACTATAATACCTTACAGTTGTAAAGTAAAATGCTATTGCTCAGAGATGTTACCAAGTACACTCAGCTTTACAGCAGCCGGGCCCAGGTAGAGAAATAAAATAATAACAAAATCCTCAGACAACAAAAAGGTTCTACTTGAATTTCACACTGACTATTTTCCAGGAACAGAACTCTCTAGAATAAAAAAACATAAATTTTTTATTTTATGTTTTATATAATGATACTCAAAACAGCGGACGTCTGACAGTTTTCAATTTTTTTAATGAAAAAAATTATTTACTGGTAGAAAAATATTACATTTTAATTTGATTTATATTTAAGTACATACATATATCTTTATATTTTCCTAATAAACGTAATTTTTGATATTCTTTTTATGATATTGAAATTAGTACTCCTGACAATTTTCATTAAATTTTTTTTCGATAAATTAATTTAAATATTTAGATAAATTAAAAATTATTTAATATTTGTATCATATTTTTTGATAATCATTTAATTAATAAAATAAATTAAATAAATAAATTATGAAAAAAATTCCACTAGGAGAAATTTTAAGAAAATATGAATGCATATATTAAAAAAGCTTTTAGAACTAATTAATTTTCAAATAAAACCACAGTTGAGGGTTGCTGATTAAAGTATAATATGAATCAGTGTGAATTTGTAAGAATATTATTAGTAAAGAATGAATCTTTTTAATATTCACTTTTTTGCAAAAATAAAACTAAAAACTATGAAAATTTCACGATAGAAAAATCAGCAGGCCCTTGATCACTCTTGAATTTATTTCAATAAATAAATGAGTAATAAAAAAAAAAGTATCAAAAATTTTCACTCATGATTTTCCGAAATTCCAACCTGTTAAATTTTTTCTTAAATATGTTCTATAACAATTTGTTACTCGAAAAATTATCTGATATTAATTAATTGCATGAAATTGAAATTATGACACTGAAATCTGCATATTTTCCCCTAATATGATACCCTAATAAATTAATTTCAGAGCCATCCAAAATTATGTCATTAAAGTTAGCCGACGTTTTTAATTTTTTGATTATTTTTCATTTATTAAATTAAAACTAAAAAGATATTTTTAAAAAATTGCATTTATAGTTTTTCAAGTTTTTAACAAATGAAAATTTTTTTTTATTTTTCTGTAATGATTTTTTCAATTAAAAAAAATTCTAAAAATTTTTAGATGTCAGCTAACTTAATTTTCATTCCAAAATTTCATGTTGCAAATAAAAATTTTTCTCTAATAGATAACTTGTTTGCAAAAACTAAAAACTATCGTACTAATCAGACATCGGCTATTTTGACATTCATTAAATAAAAGTATTTCATAAACATACAATGATGTTTTTTTCACTCAACAGCGTTTTATCATCACGAATGTTTGAACTATTTTTTGTTATTTACTCTCAACACAACCTGCCGAGGGTAATTACACAGCGCGTCCCTCTTATATCTATATCTATCAGATATAGTATAGCAAAGGTTGTTTTTATATTTTTTTCTTGTTACTTTCGATGCAATTGCGTCACTGTGTAAATCTTGATAAACGATACTGTGAGAACAGAAACAGGAAAGACTTAGAGCATTAAAAAACTAAAATACACTTTTATATTTATTTACTTTTACATTCACAGAAATAACTTAAAACCCACAAACTCATTTACAGTCACTCGTCACGGTGACTTTATCGAAAAATTGCAACACGTATTCGTAAACCAAATTAAATAAAAAAATTCACCTAACCGATTATACACGACGTCACATCTGTTTAATTTCTCGTATAGCAGCACACCCAATACATCTATTATTCAGAATGATAATAATACTAGCGTCACTTTATGATGTATACAAAACACTGTACCGCTTCGGCATCAACTTCTTAAATAAAATTAATTTTCATTCGAAGAGTGTAATAAATAAAACACTCGTATGATACTTCTTCCCAATACTCGTATCAATTATTATAGCCGTAATTATCCGTTAGTTGCTTAATATTTCAAAATAAAATATAATTATTAGAAACAAACAGCATGAACACCTCCCTCGTCGGAGGTCGCGACGCAACTGTTACCCTCGCTCGGCGATTGCCGCGTTGCCACAAACTCGGGTCGGCTCGGGTGAACTCGGGTAGGCTCGTCTACCGGCAAAGGTCTTCGAGAACGTGTTGGAACTATGCAGCCTGTAGCCTGTCCAATCCGCACTCTCAACTGACGCTGCTCCGAGCACCACCCTCTAAAATCTCTCTCGAGCTCTCTTACTCTCATTTTCGCTATATATTCTATTATTATTATTATTATTATTATTATTACTATGATTATTGTTATTATTATTATTAAGGGAATATTACTCTATAGTGTATACGAATGTAGAATGTACCATTATTCGGTCTCACTTACTCACATCATTCTTTCGCATGTTATCCCATCTTACAACTTGACCGTGCAGCTGCCCACCTGCGTATATGTTTTTGTGTCATGTGCCGCCAGTTGTGATTACCCAGAAGAATTTACCTGCGTGAAAGCGTCACACACTGTTCTAAAGCTAGACATTTATAATATGTAAATGCAGTTTTAAACTCTTTTGAGAAAAAAAAAATTTAGCGCCTAGAAGTTTTGGATATGGAGAGAAATAATTCAGATTAAAGTATTCAGTTTGAGTTTTAACGATTGATTTGGATTGAACTATATGAATGTCATGATTTATTGATGAAGGATAATAGTACTGAATTTTAGTAGCTTTAATTGGGTAGTAATCATATGAAAGTAATTGAATTTTAATTGGTCAGATCGGGTTGACAGTAAATTATATAACAGTGAATTTCGAATTTTCACACGAGCTTCATACTAATTAAATTTACTTTTGATAGTGCAAAAGATAGTTTAAAAAAAAAATGATTTTGGGAATAGTATTGAAAGTTAAAAAAAAACTTATAAAAAAAATGTTGACCGAAAAAAAAATTTACTTGAAAATCAAGTAAATAAATTTGAAGAACTTCATCCTCTTAATTTGAGTAAAAAAATTTTTAAACTAAAAAATTTTGGAATGGAACTCTTCAAAATTATTTTCGTGCTTTAAGAATTTTTTTCTTATTTATTCAAATTGATTTTTTTTTTTTTCAGTGTATAATTAACAGCCTACCCTAGTAGAAATAATCGAGTTTTCACTCGATATAAACCAGTAATATAACTGGCCAGTGATATCGAGTAAAAACTCGAAATCGCGCCACCTTCAACTAAGTCATAAACGTTGGTCACACCGACACTCTATCTTTACTAGTGTGTGTCTGTTTATTTTTTTCTGTTAACCTGTACGCGTCGTTGTTTTAAAAAATATTAAAAAACAGTGTGAATTAATAAAAATTTGTGTATGTTAATGTGTAAATATTTTACAAAATGGATGAGGTAAAAAAAGTTGACAATAAATGAATTGTGACTGTGGGCGATAAAATCAAATATTGCAGATTGTTATTTGGACGAGTTGTTAAAAATTTTGTGGCTTCAAAATATACTAGTTCTAAAAAAACTGGAGAAAAAACTGTCATAAAAGATTATAAAATCGTTGAATGCTTGAATGAATTTTGTGAGGTTAAAAATCTTGGAAGTCCTGCCGAAATATTACAAGCTGTCGGAGTAATTTTGAGTAACTCAAAAGACTGGGAAGGCAGTAGAAAACCTAAATAAATATTTTTTTAATTTTCTTCAATTAAAAATAATTACTTTGTTGTAAGATTTGTTGTGATTATTCTATTAGTATAATGATCTTATTTATTTTATAATATAAATAAATATAAATGAAACGTTTATATCATATATCGTTTATTTAACATTATTTTTATTTTATTTGACAATTTTTTATAACCCTTGATAACCTCAATATTCAAAATTGACAGTTTCACTGAAGCCGCCATGTTTTGCTCGATCTCTAGTAAAACTGGCCAGTTACTTGAAAGAAACTCGATATTACACTGGCCAGTTACTGGTTTAAGTCTAGTCAAATTGGCTAGTTACTGGCTAAAAACTCGATATCATTTCTACTAGGGTAATTTTTAATAGTTAAGTTTCCCGAGCAAAAAAAATCTGAAAAACGGTTGACCCTGCAGGCTATCCCTAGAAATTTGTTTTGAGGTCCTAGGAAGATTTCCCCGACGATTTTTACGATGATGTGTGTGGGTGTATATAAAAAACTAATCAGCTTTTATATAAACTAAAATTGAATTTACGCGCGCAAGCGCGCGCGTCATATTTATTGTCATGATATATTTATGTGTCGTTTATGTATAGTATATTCACTTTCAACCAATCAAAATGAGAATATTTATTTTCGACCAATCACATCACGAATAAATTGGTTTCACATACATTTCATCTCAATTTTATTATGGGACTAGAATTTAATTTTCGCGCGCAAGCGCGCGCGTCATATTTATTGTCATGATATATTTATGTATCGTTTATGTATATTATATTCACTTTCAACCAATCAGAATGAGAATATTTATTTTCGACCAATCACATCACGAATAAATTGGTTTCACATACATTTCATCTCAATTTTATTATGGGATTATATCAGCTCTTATCTAAATAGGTTCCTCTCCTTTTCTTTTATCGATATTTCTCCAAAAATTTCTAATAAATGGCAACTCTATCATAGAATTGTGGAAAACTGTAGAAGTACACTTTAAGACTATATAAATTACATTTTCGAGTAACATTTTTATAAAATACAATTCCAAGTATTGATTTTTGCAGTTTCCAATTGTACTTCTTACAAAGTTTGTGGAAGTTCTATTATAAAACTGTAATTTTTCCAGTTTTTTGCTCGGAGTACTTAACTATTAAAATTTACACTGTAAACTGTAAGAATTTCACTGTTCATTTTTCTGTGAAGAGGAAAACTAACGAAAAAGAGAGGAAAAACTAAAAAGAAAAGAAATTTAAAAACAGAACAGGATAACTAGAAAAATGAAAACTGAAAAAATGAAACGGGAAATTAACAAAGGAGGAAGGAAAAACTAAGAAAAAAAAATTGACAAAGAGTAAAGGAAAATGAAAAAAAAAAAAGAGGGAAAACTCGGACAAGGAACATTAGAAAATGAAAAAATAAAAGAAGAAAAATTAGGAATAGGAAAAAAATACCAACAAAAGGAAGAGGTTAGTTATTCGGCAGCCGGAATAGAAATTGATTTTTTATCTTAAAAAATTTTAAACTTATTTTATGAGCTTTTCACATACATATATTACAGAATTTCGAAATTCATTTGGAAAAGAAACACTGAACTTACAAATATTTTAATTCTTCATAAGCGCCAACTTGGACAATAGTAAAATTTTTCGCGTTAGGGAAGGGAAGAATAAAGTTTCAGAGCCGTTGGTACTAAACTTCCTTAATTGAAGCTAAACATTCATTCTTTATTTTCTATTTCTGTTCATCTAATTACAACATTTCATGTAATTAAAAGTTTCAGTACGATTAAGACTACGTATTATTTCAGTTTGAATTAAATTGGTGTTGGCTAATAATAGGTAAAAAAAAAGAATATTTATATGGTTGAAGTCTTCAATATACGACAATAAGATACTTCTTTGTTCTTGATAGAGATAGTCACGATTTACGACTAAAATATTAGGAAAAGGATGATGAAGCAAGTAAAGAGAAAGACAAAGAGATAAAGATAAAAAGAGAAGGCATAGTGTAGTACGTAGAGTTGTGCAGTTTCGTGGCTTTCTTAACTTGAGACTTGAGCAAAGAGAAAGAGCCGCTAGTGGAGTTGGCGACGAACGGTAAATCCCATTTCATTGAAATAGTTTAGAATTTCATGAGATCCTTAGAACCACGCGCGTCTGAGGCTTTTTACATTTTTTAAGAGCTTCTTTCTCGTGTCCCGCTTATATCGAGAGTAAGAGTCTAGTTGGAGAGTAGAAAAGCGATGGTAAGAGTAACAGTAAGAGTTAATGTAAGCGTGAGTAGAAGTAGACGATCAGCAATTCTTTAAAAATGGAACATTAAGCATTTGATGTTTCACTTGGAAACTACGTTAGACCTTCAACATTGAATAAACTCTCGTCAATAAGAAATTGTAAAAAATTTAGTAAATTAAAAAAATCATTTGATATACGAAAAATATTTTTTCATAATTTCACGCTTGTTTCAAAGTATTAAGCTCGCTTTTGATTAAAAAAATTATATCTTTTGAATCAATAAATTATAACGATTGAATAAGAAACATAAAATCATCCATTTAACGTTATTGTTTCCCATTTTTATGTAGCAGAGTAAGTTTTGCACTGTTCAAAGTTACAGAACTGAGTATCTGTTCAACATTGCATTATTTAAAAGTTGCAAAAAAATATGCTTTTTTGAAATTAAAAATTCATAAAAAATGTCAGGATATTTCAAGATCCATTAAAAGCATAACATAAAAAAATTTCAGCTAAAAATTTAATACTAAACTTCGATTTTTTTAATTTAAAAATTTTGCAAATTCACTATGTTGCAAATTTGGTATGTGAGTATGGTTGTGAACGCCATACTGTATAGTATTCAAGATTTTCATTATAAAAAAACAAATATAAACGGTTAAAAAATTTTTTCAAGAAAAAATTTATTTCTAATGATATTTACTCTAAGGATTGGAATACGAAAAAATATTTTAAATTAGTCTATTTGTTTATAAACAATATTTGAAAAAATCATTCAACTTTTTGATCTCAAGTAATTTATGCTTTTATTACAGATGAAACTAGAAATGTCATCTGAAAAAAAATTTTTAATTTTAATTACTCTGAATTAATTTTTTCTGATGATCTTATCAAATAACTCTGGACGGCTCGAGTCTGAAAAACAGTAAAAATGATTTTCATGTTTCACTGAATGAACATACGCAAATTACGTCTTATTTTATTCAAACTGAAAATGCTAAAAAAGAATTTTGCCTTATCGCTTTTAATTATTTTCATTTTTAAAATTCTGATGTTACTCTTAATCATACAATATCATTGAAATTTAATTTTGTTTTTTTGCGCATCGAAAAACTGCAACGTTGTGTATTTATAGTGTTGCCATCATTCAGTATAGACATCTCCATCTATTCTATTTATTCATGACAGGTTATTTTTTGTTGAAAGTTATGTTGAGGTAAATATTTATTTCAAATTGTAATCATTTTTACAAGCCTTTAAATATGAGGAAAAGTTTTTTCCCAGCGCATTTCTATTGAATGTTGTACAATATTTATTTCATTCATCATTGAAATATACATCGTTGTAAAAGCTCGTAATTATTTACCTATTTTTAAATAACATTTTATTTACAGAAATAGTGATTACTTGAAAACTTCTGTCCTAAAATTAATACAATAAGAAAATGAATAATATTAAAATAAAATCGAAAAGTTTTCTAAACTTGAGCTATCTTTTCAATTTTTTGGAGGAAGTATCCATATATACTCAAAAGTAGGTAACCTAAATGATCTGGTAACATTGCAGCTGCAAAAACATTGCGGCGAATTCTTCACCATACTACTAAAGTCATTATAGGTCATGCATGGTGACTATTCTATAATTAATTCTAAGAACGTGGTAATGTTCGATATTACATCGATGTACTTACGGCAAGAACTATAATGTAATTTTTCTGGTCTTTTTTTTTTTTTTGTTTAAGTAAAAAATATCAAAGACAAATATTGATGAATAGTTTAAAGAGAATTCTAAATTTGGAGAAAATTATATTGAATATTTAAGCCGATTAATGATAAAAAAGACATTCTGTTTAATGGAGCACAAATTTCATACAACTATAAAAAATTCCCAGTTATTAATTGATACTCTCAGCGTAATCCGGGTAAAAAATTTATATATAATTGTATATACTTATATATGATCACGTAAAATTATATATCTAAAGTTCCCGGGTAAAAAAATATATATAATTGTATATACTTATATATGATCACGTAAAATTATATATAATATTATATAATTAGATATCACATTTTTTACCCAGATTACGCTGAGAGAATCAATTAATAACTGGGAATTTTTTATAGTTGTATGAAATTTGTGCTCCATTAAACAGAATGTCTTTTTTATCATTAATCGGCTTAAATATTCAATATAATTTTCTCCAAATTTAGAATTCTCTTTAAACTGTTCATCAATAATTGTCTTTGATATTTTTTACTTAAACTAGAGCCATTTTTTATATAGAAATATATATATATATAAGTATATACAATTATATATATTTTTTTACCCGGGAACTTTAGATCACATTGATTTTAATAATAAAATGAAATAACTTGTATTAATCATTAATCAGAATTATCAGATTTATATGTTTGATTTATTCACGACAATAATGCAATCGATGGTATGCATACATCATTTTGTAGCAAGTGCTTTTTTGAAATAATCATTCAATTATTTGATCAAAAAATTCTCAATTCTATCAAGTTCTAATTTCAGAAAATTTTTTATTAATATTAAAAACATATCGGGACAATGTAAATTTATAATAAATTAAGAGAGAAAATTTGACAATGTAGAAAAAATATTATCGATAATCAATGTTAAATTTTTGTGAGATTCTTTTTTTTCTACCAGGGCGCTACGTTAGGATGTAAGTGATTTAATACAACACGAAGGAAAGAGAAAGAAGTAGTTTTATGTGCATGTGGGACGAAAAAGATAAAACATATTGACGACAAGATTACTAGAGATCATTGTGAAAATCACTGACATCATAAATGACCAAATTTTTCTCAATCTATTGGATATATTTTCCTGAATCGTAAAAACTAATACTCGGCAATACTCAGAGTTTTTTATTTCCAATAATAAAAGCTTACTTTACCAAGAAAATTGTTTTGGAAATTGAAAATCTAAACTGTTTTGTTGTAAGAAGAAAATTTCTTCAGGCAAGAAATTTTCTTTGGTTTAACAAAATTATACGTCAGCAAAATGCATTTCCGTTTTTTTAAATTTTTCTTGAGTCTAGAAAATTTTTTTTTTCAACCCCATATTTTTTCCGTGTACATTTTTTATTATTTATACTAAAGGTAAGTAAATTGGAAAAGACAATTCTATAATCTCGCTTCTTATTAGAATCTCGAATCTCGAATCTCTATTCTCTAGTTATTAAAATCTGTTTCTAATATTAAATTACTTTAACAGGTTCTTCCTGAAATTTTTTGTTATAAATTTATATAAACTTGTAAGAACAAAGACAATCTTTTTTTTTATTTATTTACGCACCTATAATACCTGGATGTATCATCAAAGAAGTAATAGTGGTTAACAACTAGAATTTATATTTAAAGTCTTCAAATGGAATATTGATTGAAAATTTTTCAGTTAAAGATGAAAGATCTGATATATATATAAATATATAAATATATACATATATGTGATTCTAAGCCATGAAACATTGAACGTGAGAATTCCCGATATTAGTGTTAGTGACATCAAACTTTCTGTTCGTTTGTTCGTTCTTCCACTAACTCCGTGTGTATAACAAAAAAGTCCTAAAAGACGAGACACAGAGGTGGTAGTTGAGAAAACATCATAAGCTTGCGTGACATGTAGACACGCGATTGTATACCAAGAGAAAAGAAAATAAAGAATACACAGAGAAAAGTAAAAAAAAATTTATAAACTTAGTCGGGGGTGGAAACGTATAGATGTGTAGGTGTATAACCAGAAATAAATGTTCACGAGTTTATGCATGTTCTTGCGTGAGACCTGTAGGTTCTATGCTCTATAAATGTTAGTTCGCTGAAGTTGATCCCTCGTATAATTTCCATAAACTTCTGATCGTTTTTGAACTCTTGTCACTGCAGTTTTGTCAACATTTTCGCTATTTATAGATATAATAAATATCAATATCAAGTAAAAACCATACATATAACTTTACTTTATTTTTTTTTTATTTCTATTATTAATGCTGTGTAGAGAAAACGATTTTAAAATATTGAAAGTTATCATATCCGTTTATAAAATTCATCAAATAGCAAGGAAATATACCGTCGCTTTGACGATTAACATGAGCGAAATGAAGTTATTTTATATATTAACAGATATTAAAGTAGTACTTCAAAATTAAGTAACTTCGGCCGTCAATTGCAGTTTGTGCAACTCGGTAAACACGATAACTTCGAAATTATATTTATAACAAGCTTAATTATTTTTTTATTAATTAAGGCTAAATTAGATTTTACCATTCATGATCAAGCCTGAAGTATTTAACGCTTCAGATATGATCATGTCTATTCATGCTTACTCAGACATGACCACACAGTAAAAAATTTTTCGTCATTGTGTAATGTGTAAAAATGTTTGTGTAGAATTTAACATTTTAGTATGTTGATTCAACACAATAGAGTGTTGATTCAACACGAATTGTGTAAAAAAAAAAGTCATCAACACAATTTTTTGTGTTAAATTTGACGAAAAATTTTTTACTGTGCATGCATGATGAGGCTTGAACGATTTAACTCTACAGACATGATCATACATGAACAGGTTATAAGAAGGGCCTTCACCCAGGTCTGTGACCTCCTGGGGACAACTCCACTTAACACTTGGCACCAAAACGGCGCCACCAAGAGTAAATAAAGATGTTGAAAACTCAGCCTCTTGGTGCTGAGTTCCTTACCAAGCTAGCTCGACCAGGGCGTGGGAAAATCACTTTCCCGGTCACAAGAAAATGTATTGAGAGTGAGAAAGGTGAACTGCAGGGATAAAGATAGGTTTTAATTAACAACTGGTTTATTCACCCGACACAAACAACGAGTACACTTTACAATAGATTTAATTAATGAAAATAATTAACAATAATAATGACTTGACATCCCCAAGACTCGATATCAAAATTCACTTACTCTACAATTATAATTCACTTATTAAGTAAATATAAATCTCACTTATAAAAGAACGTACTCGACGATATGCCTGCTGACTGCTGGATGAATAACTCGACGGTGAATGGACGCAGGTACGGAATTCCTGAAGTTGAAGTTGACAAATCCACGAGGTAGTACGGCACCGACTTCCTGGCCGCCTGGCTAACCCGAGAACGCCTCCCAGACCATTCCAACAAGACCTGGTCCGGGTCTCCCGTTCTCCAATGAGGATGGACGCCAGTCCACCCGCTCAACCATCGCCGACGCATCCCAGGTGTTGTACGTATGAGCAGCGAGGTCCTCGAGTCAACCGACTCGTTTGGCTGCCGACGACGGAAGAGAGCGAGCTCACTCATGCTCTTGCCAAAGTGCTCTCTTACCACCTCCACTCAGTCCCAAACTGTAGCTCTCGCGCTAAAACAGAGTTTGCCGAAGCAACACAGCGCGGCCAGATAACTTGTTCACGTATACATTTTGCCTTGCCGGCCATCGAGTGCACTGGTTCACAAGTCCGAGTATGACGTTGTAAATTAAACTGAAACCTTCCGGTTACAAGGTATGTTGATGTCTAATTTCAGACCTAATCATACCTGAACAAACATGGTCATATTTGAACTTTTTTTCCCGGGCCCGTATTATTTATCCAAAAATCTCTTTGTAGAATGACAACGAGAATTAGTAAAATTAATTTATTGTAGCTTATTTCTTTACAGCATGCAAACTCTAGAAGTTAGTCGAAAAGAGCGAAATTTAAAATCGGCTTCTTTTCTATTTTATAATTGATGGAATTATTTCATCTATGATGAACGTTAATTTTTAAGTTAAGTATACGATTAACTGCAAATTATTATTTGAAAGAAAAAAAAAATTTGATTATTTACAACATAATAGTTATAATCATGACTAAGAAATATTTGTCAAAAGATTGGAAAATCCAAAAGTCCTCGCCTCATAACATTCATTTATTTTTTAAGCAAAAATAAATTGTGTAATTGATGTTAAAAAGAAAAAAATAATGAAGTAATTTCTTATAGAGTATGTTCTATGTTTTTTAAATTGTTGGCGCCCATTTTTCTTGTCAAATGCGCGCGAGGTCTAAAAAAATCTAGCTTGATTAAGGTGGCGCCATAGTTTTTACGTGAATAAAATATAAAGTTCTTTCGTTTTTGTACATGTATATCATAGTAAATTTTAATAACATTCCTAAAAAAAAAAAAAAAAAAAAAAAAAAACTACGTAAACTATAGGCTACTGATATGCAATACGGCACCAGTTTATCGAATTCTAGATCTAATGAAAAAAAAACCCGGTCTCGGGCGCGCTTTGCGCTGTGAGGTGTGCAATATAATTTTTAACTTCCCGCTAGGAAAGTGTGTGTGTGTATGTGACCGCCTTATAACTTTTGAACGGCTTGATCGATTTCATCGCGGTTGGTGCCATTCGAAAGGGCTTGACCAAACTTAAAATTTGAATACTCTTTGGACCGATTCGAAACCGTAGATTTTGAGAAATCTTAAAAAAACTACAAAAAAAAATTTTTTGAAATGTGCACGGAAAGAAAAATATGGGAACTATTCCCATAATTTTATGGTAACAGTTCCCAGATAATTATAAGAACTGTTCCCATGAATTATGGGAACTGTTCCCATAATTATAGGAAATTTTCCCAAAATTATGGGAAAATTTCCCATAATGATGGAAATGGTTCCCATAATGGTATAGGAATGGTTTCTATAATTATAGGAATGATTCCTATACAATTATAGGAACCATTCCCATAATATTATGGGAAATATTCCCATAATGATATAGTAATGGTTCCTATATCATTATGGGAACTATTCCCATAATGGTATAGGAAGGATTCCTAGAACATTATAGGAATCATTCCTATACTATTATGGGAATCATTCTCAAAATAAAATAAAGATAAAATCTTAGTGCGGTGTGAGTTCGAAATGGCTCCTATAATATACACACGGAAAAAAAAATTGAGGCAGCCACATGATTTTCATGTTGTAGGCAATAATAGTTAAAACAACAATAATAATGAAATAATTATAATAATGATAATCTATATTACAGTAGAACCTCGTTAACTCGAAAACCTCCCTAACTCGAAGAAATGTTTCATCCCCTTCCCTTCAAGCCATAAAACCTCCGTTGCTCGAAATTTTTACCCTCTATAAGTCGAAATAATTAGTGAGTCCCTACAAACTATTTCTGTACATTTTTACCCTCCATAACTCGAATACACACACTTGGACCTCTTCATCTCGAATTTTAAGTTATTACCGTATTTAAGTATCTTATTAGGATTACCAGTTTTACGAAATGGTAATGGAATTCAAATACTAAATATTTTTGAATACTAAAGCGTGGATGACTTCTGCAAAGCCTCTCTTCAGAGACTGGCTCATGGGTATCGACAAGAAAATGACTAAAGAAAAATCCTATCATTTATAGATAATTTCACGGCACACAACGATATTCCTCAAATGACATCAGTAAGAGTAGAGTTTTTACCTCCTAACACGACATCAAAATAACTGATTTTTTCCAATATGTTTTTTGAATAAATATGTTGATTATATATGTAACTTGAATTCTTGTGTGTATGTATTGGACTTTTTCCTTTCTGTTTGTCACCTCCCAAACTCGAAACCAGTTACTGCCTTACTCGAAACCCTCTATAACTCGAAAACTCTATAACTCGAATTTTTTTGGCTCTCCCTTGGAGTTCGAGTTATAGAGGTTCTACTGTATTAAGAGAATAAGGCAAATTTTGTGGCCAGTGTATTTATGAGATAAAATGAGTTTTTGCTTGGAGTTGTGCCTTTTCAAGGTTTCATATCATTCTCACCAATAGTCAATTTATTATAATAAGAATTTAGGCTGCATTCGAAAATGCTCTGTGTCTAGATACATAATGAAGAAATGACCTTGTATCTGGTAAACTATTGACATTTTTGAAGATATAAGCTCATCCTGATGTTATACTCATCAAGAGCTTTCATTTGAGTACCCACATGCATTTTTGATATATTTTTCATATTTACATATATGTAATATATAAAATATATGAAAAATTGATGTGGGTACTCAAATGAAAGGTCTCGAAGAGTGTAATGTCGAGATGAGTTTGTATCACTAAAAATGTCAATAGTTCACAAGATACAAGGTCATTTCTTAATTATGTATCTAGAGATAGAACATTTTCGAATGCAACCTAAATGTCTATCATCATAAATTGACTATCGACGAGAATGATATGAAACCTTGAAAAGGCACAAATTCAAGTCATGTCGTTTGCAATGACACTTAATTTTACTAAAAAAATCGATTTCATTATGTGGCTATCCAGGAGATAAAATTGTTCTCATTCTTTTAATAATATAAATTATTATTATTATTATTCAATTATTATATTTGTTTTAACCATTATTGCCTGCCACATGAATCTTCCACAGGAATGTATCATGTAGCAGCCCCAATTTTTTTTTTCCGCGTAAGATTCAAACCTATATATTGTGGGAACCATTCCTATACTATTATGGGAATGGTTCCCATAAATTATGGAAACCATTCCTATAATAGTATAGGAATGATTCCTATAGCATTATGGGAACCATTCCCATAATATTATAGGAATAGTTCCCATAATATTATGGGATTAGTTCCCATAACGAGATGGGAATAGTTTCTATAATAGTATAGGAATTTTTCCTATAGCATTATGGGAACCATTCTCATAATGGTATAGGAATAGTTCCTATAATTTTCTTTCCGTGTGGTTTTTTTTTTTAATAACTTCCATACGGCTCTACCAATCGATTCCAAAAACTAATCAGTTTTCAACGTCAAAAAACCACGTCGATCACCACCAGCCCGGTCGAAATCAGTTGATTTGTTCGTGAGTTATCGTTGTCGGTTCATTTATTCAAAAGTTATTGCGGTTTGACAATTCAAATAATAGTGTTTCACTAAACCTCTATCAGATTCTTAAGCTCGAAGAACTCAAAAACATAATAAGTGCAATTTAGAGCGCTTAAATATGGAATTAGCAGGAAGTTGCAGGGATGGCCTTTAGGGAGAACCTTTTTTCTAATTTTTTTCACTCAAATGATTATTAAAGGTGTAAAATTATTTTATATCAATTTTGTACTCGAATAATACAAATTATAGAACTTTAATAAGAATTTATTTTTGGAGATATTTAATATCTTGAATTTTTAATAGTCTTTAAATCCTTATCTTAATTTAACAATATTTTACCATATTACTGTGTCTAATAAAAGGACTATTAAAAATTCATGTGAAATTGAAATATATAAAGCGATAAAATCATCTTATGATTTGAAAAGTATCTTTTTTCATAATAATAATATCGTTTCGAAGCATATATTGATAATGAATAATGAATAAGACCACTGACGAATGTTAAACTTTAAATCCAATGATCTTTACTTCTGAACTGGTTAAATTTTTAATGTAATCTAGCCAATGATAAGATTGAAATACTGGATTATAATAAAATAATTGAATAGTTATAATTATATTCAACTAATACATCCCGCATGCTCAAGTGACCTGAGTTTGAATAGTAAATCAGTTGTGATAGAATTGTAAGACGCATATTAGCGACGCGATAATCATATCATGATTACATACATACATACAGTTATTGCTAATTTAAGCCATTGCTAATCGACAATAGCAATAGTAAATAGTTTAAGTTCCTTACTGTAAGGTACTCAATGATAAGGAAGGATGTCCCATAAAAAGACTTAGTTAAGCGATATTTGTAATGAGAAAAAATTATTTATAAATTTTGATGTTTATAATTATTTAAGGAAATTTTCTATAAAATATTAACCAGATAAAGGTAATTTTTACTATAAACTATAAATTAACATCATGTACCTTTTCTTTCTAAAATATTTTTTGTGTTACAACTGGATCTTTTTCGCAACCAATTGTAAAAACTCAAACACCATATTAAAGCTTATGATCCCCGCTGAAAAATTGAAAAAACGGAGTACTGTCTGTTGTGAATATATTTAACTATGCTAAAAAGAGAATTTAGCGTTGTAGAATTTTACGTTATATTGTTTAGTAGGTAATGAATAATCTTTTGGTGCTTGAAAAACTGCGTTGAATGTTGCTAGTTCCATCAAAAACGATTGATTCGATCAGAAGATATTGCAATTTAGACTTTTCAAAAAAGTATGTTTTTACAACCACTAAATTTTCGAGCTTGAAGAGCTCAAAAAAGTATAAGAATTGTATTTTTGAAGCTCGAAGAGCTCAAACCCATGGAATAAAAAATGTACCGATCGTTTTGAAGTTGTACATTGAGAAAAGCTTCAGGGATGACTTACAGGGTCAACCGCTTTCTAGACTTATTTTTTTAATTTTAAATTTTTTATCTCAGTCTATGCTATAAAAACTGCTACATATTACCATAAGCAATCTTTTTAACTAACTTAACAGCTTTTGAATTGTTTACATCTTATGCGCAAAGGTAATCTATTACGCAGATCAATCAAATAAAATCAACACATTTCCTATGAATATGATATAAATTGTATGTTGGTGCAACGGGCGAAGCGGGTGCACTGACACACAAGTATTGAAAGTCTCAAACACTTAGTTCATACATGAATAACGGTAATTAAGTAACCTAATTAACAGAACATTTCGTATAATATCATGATCGAAATTCTACCGGTCATATCATAATGAGGAAACGAGTAAATGCAAATATTTATTAAAGGAATACATTTTATTCTTAACATTAGTATAAGCGGTAAAATATAGACTTAATTATTGCAGTTTTCTAAAATACTTAATTTTTATTTTTATTTGTCGTAAAAGTTAGCATTTTCTATTTACGTTTCAAATATAATTTACTTAAATAATGATTAACATGAAAATTTTTGATTAAATTAGATATTTTCGATTTCATTGCAAATGTCCCTTAGCTTTACCATTTATATTTCCTGCCGATGTTTTGTTCCATAGTATACGGTAATAGCTGAATAGATTTTTAGTAACAATAATAGTAATGGTTATGATAATAACAACGATGTAAAGCTTAAGCTAACCTCTGGTAGCTATTGAATATTGATTCAGTGAATTGTAAATTTTCTTTTATAGAAATAATGATATTCCAAGAATTAAAATAGTTTTATTTTACAATTGGAAAAATTTTTACCATTCATTTCAAGATATACAGAGCAGGAGAATAGATAGAGAAGAAAAGTTAAAAAACTGATAAAAATAAGACAGAAGACACAAGATGTCGTTAAGATGTGTTGAAGTTTGAATTTAAAATTCGAATAATCCAGAGTATGCTTAGAAATACAAACCACTAGTTCTTACTCATACTCTCGGGAGTAAACATGAAATAAAATATTATGTATCATATTTTATACATATACAGATATATCCATATGACGATGGTGAAACGACTCTTATCCAATGCTAATGTCTTCTTCTCGACCCTAGAATTTGCCTCGGACCATATAATACTGAGTGAAGGCAACTACTCAAGCTCGGACCCCACTAAATTATACTTAATATCTACGCGGCGTACTCCTTACTTATCTTTTCCACAACCGTACTCGGCAACACATGTTTTGACTCTCTCACTCCTTCATTCGGGTTCCTTTGTTTCTGGACACCGCTGTCTTGTTTCGAGAATAACAACACAAGGTCCATCCGTCGTATAGTATCGTGTAGCGTAGCAGGAAATCTTATACCACGCTGCTCTACGCCTCTTACATCTCACTTTGATAAACGGAATCAGAATCCAACTGGGAGCCGAGTTTTGGCCTGATGGTCCTTTGTTCTATCAAATCCGCTTATTTCCCACACCCGATCTCTGACCAACCCTCGCCTTTAAAAATACGAAAAAACTGTTTCGGCCTCTTGCATAAACAATCATCCTGTTCCTGTGAGGGAAAAAAGTTTTTAGACTATTAAATTAATGAAAAAAATAGATCTTGGAAAAAACAAACAAATTGAAGTAGGGTAGCTTAGTATTCACAACGCTTAACTTGACCTCGCCTTTTTTATTCGGAAGGTCATGCCCTAAGGTATACCTAGTTACAAAGCAAGCAAAAAATTTTTCAAGTAGTTATTTATTATGCGAATCAAAGTTATGATACTAGGTACAAAAAAGAACTTTAAGAATTTTGATAAAGAAAAAATTTTTTTTGACTTTTTGAAATATGGTACATTTAAAACGCGTCATTCGATTTAGATTTGCTTATATCAGCAATTCCTTAAGCCAAAAAATTGATGTGAGCTCATAAATCAGCCATGTGAGCTCATAAATCGGCCAAAAAATTGGAAAGAAGATCCTTAAAGAGAAGGAAATTTCTAAACAAAAGTCTTGACTCCCAGAACTCTAGCTTGAAAAACAATTATTTTTATTTAATGTTGAAAATAGGGTTCCGCACGACTTTTGTCACACGGCCGCGCCGATGCTAAAATACGACGGCAGTTGCGCGGAACCCTATTTTTAACATTAAAAAAAAAATTATTGTTTTTCAAGCTAGAGTTCCGGGAGTCGAGACTTTTTTTCAGAAATTTCCTCCTCTTTAAGGATCTTTTTTCTGATTTTTGATATTACCAATAGTTATTGAGTAATTTATAAAAAACTGAGATCTCTCATTTTAGTTATGTTTTTTGTTAATAACAAATTGAAATTTTCATCAAAAAGATAAAAAAACAACAAGATTTTCAAAATTTAATTCCGCATCGAATGAGTGATTGGTTATATTTTTATCACAATTTCTAAGATTTTTATTAGCAAATTTACACAGGGTTCTCACAAAAATTTCCGTTACTATGTAGCATGGTAATGGTTACCATTCTAACATAGGAATAAGTTCTATTCTTTTCTCTCCGTGCACATTAAAGTTTTTGTGCTCATTTTAAAAAGCAACAATTTTTAACATTATTAAAAATTTTTTTTTATTTTTATACCGCTAGAATAAGAGATGAACCGATTATATTCAAAAGGCTGAAACTTAAGGAGAGAAATGTATCAAAATGATTAATGAAGAAAAAAGAAGTTTTTACTTTCTAGTTTATGGAGCTGGATTTCAATATTCTTCAACCTCAGTGTCTTTAAGTAATTATGAAATAAAAAACTAAAACAATTTTCTTTAATTTTTTTCTAATCTTCAAAAGCGTTTGAGAGTTTAAGTAATTTGCCCAAAAGTTTTCTCAAAAAATATGATTTCTTTTAATCTGACCGAGTGTCCCAATAACAAAGAGATTTTTTCTTGTTAGCTTACTACAAGAAGTATAAAAAAATTCTCTATATCTTTAGATTCCCAAAAACTCATTTTTTTTCATAACTACCCCATCAAATCTCCACGCCCCCTACAATATTTAATCATCAGTATAAAAAGTAATAAAATACTGTTAAACTTTCCTATGTATTCTTATACTTATAGTTGTAACACTATCTATATATATATATACGCGACTATCTACCATTACTTAACACTGTAAGTGATTTCAGGGGCTATAATTCTCTTTTGACAAAGCCATTTAGAATGACGGGAAGAGACAGAGAAGGAAAATGAGAGGCTTACAAAAGTACAGAGTATTTGAAATAAGCACACGTCACACAAACACTTAATAAACATAAATAAGGTGCAAGTATGAGTAACAAGTACAAGGTTCAGGATCGCCGAGACAGGCCTTTCACACTTTCCATCTCCGTCTAATAGTCACAGTCCGTAGTTCCGAGCTTTTAACATCCCATGGTCGATGTCTATGGGGTACAGTGAGCAGTGAACAGGTGCAAGTCTCAAGTGGACTGAATCGCTCTTGCTCCCAGAGCCTGAGACTGTGATGTCGGAGATTGGAGGTTCGAGATTCGAAGTATGAGTAAGGGACGTAATCAACAAAGTGACCTATACCCCATTTAACGACTCACGCCTCGATCACAGCAACGACATTGAAGCATCGCTGAGTGATACCAACTCAGCTGAGGGTGTCACGGTGGATTTAATTAATGCAATTTAACATCCATCCATCATCTCTCGGTCTCGCGTTTTTGCCCTAACAAGAGCCGTCGATTCTCTCCCATCTCTCATCTCCTATCTCCTATCTCTCATGGCGATGTACGTACGCCTACACCGTCCCAGCATCACTTTGATGACAGGAGACGAGTGAGACGGAGGCCTCCACTCTCGATCTCGATTATATCAACACCTGGCCTCTTTCTCCTCTTTGTCATATCATCGTCGTCATTGGCATACTGTTTCACCCTTTCACCCTTTTAGCATTCACCATCACCATCACCATCACCATCACCATCACCATCAGGCACTCTTTGTTCCCCTCACATTTATCCCTCGGTCGAGGGTACGTAGAATTATTCTCCATACACACCTTTTATATCGTGATCATGATCACTCACACGTGTCGAACCGCATCACTAACATACCACTGGTCACAACCTTCCTGTCTATGCTTCACTGTGTTGTCTCGTCAACGGCCACCATGTAGCAAAGACAAAAAAACAAAATATCGGTGTATAATTTTTTATTTATCTGATAACGATATTGATAACGATGATGATGAGTATTGATGCAAATTACTTTATTCAGGTCATTTGGTAATTAAAAAATATTATTTATATACGCATGGGTTACAATATTTGCATAAAAACTATTATAGGTTTATTACACTAACTATTAAAAATACGCCATCCGTGTAATAAATTAATATAAATTATAAATAATACAAGTGATAAAAATATATCGAATTAATTAAACGGAAACCGTGCATATTATTGGAACAATCGATAGAGGGAATTATTATTAGCTTATATATAGCGAAATAATACTCCCGCATTTCCACGCTCATTTAACACATGATTTTAATATTTCTCTAAATTGGACTGAGTTCGGTCTCCTAAATTCGAGCTGGATATTCGGAATTATTGAATTGAATTAATTGATCAAATAACCAAAAGTTTTCAATAAACGTATTTATTTATTTCATTAATTAGTTAATTAATTAAATTAAATGATAATATAATACATAATTCTTGAGAGCATGTGAAACTAATGTTACTATGTATGATGTATTCGGATTTAAAATGCCAATGCTAATGAAATTAAAAATATTTATGAACAATGTAGGTCATTAATATAAACATACGGATTAAAACCAACACTGTTGAATAAAATGATGTAATTGAAATATTATCTATTCAGAAAGAGCTTTTGAATAATTTGCGAAGCTAAGGGTATAATTTTTTGGATTTAAATATTTTTGATTGAACAATGACAATTACTAATAAATAGAGTACATATATCCGAGTATAGAGTTTGTAAATTAAAAAAAAAAATTAATCCAGCTGAAAGTTTGATATGCCAACTTACTGACAAACACTTCAAATAATTTATTTGGAGTTTGTTACTATTAAAGACATTTTTTTGGAACGAAGTTTCTTACGGGGCGTTGCGGAGGTGTATACTCTAGCCGGCAAAAAACGTCCGTACCGTTAAAAAAAAAGCGTAAGATTTTTATGTATAGTCTATGTATGATGGCTATACAGTGTCTAATGTATAGTCTACGTGTGATGACTGAACTTCGTTCCTATCTGGTGTCCCACGACACCACACGGTTTTTTTTTTTTAATTTGACTTCTTTGGATCATTAAACTAAATTTTTATTTTTTAAGTTTATTGTTAAATCCTAGTATAAAACGTAAAAATAATAAATTATCAACATTACTACGCTTAATTAAATAAAATTAATAACTTTAATGTTTCTTATATTAACTGACGCATGGAAATTCATAGAATTTCCCAACGAATAAATCTTTACAAAAATAATTAAAACAAAATTATATTTTTAATGATTAAGATAAAAATGTTGATATTATTGTTTTCAAAAATAAAAATTCATTTCTAATACTAAATTTAAAAAATAGTTAATTAAATGAATTAAAAAAATAATTCACTGTTCGTTCACTCCACAAATTTGTTACAGTGTACTTTTTACTTTATCTATTTAAAAAGGTATCCGAACTCGACCGTACAGAGTCGACAGACTGCTAGCACATGCGTAATAGATTACATTTCTTGAAACACAGCGTTGTAGCTTCCAAAAGATGAAATTTCATACAATCCTATAATGTGTAACGCGACTATTTGCGAAATCAGAATGAAATTTTTGACATTTAATACCAAATTATATTAGTGAAATTCCAATCAGAATTATGTGAAATTTTTTTTTTAATTATCCAATTTTATTTGAATTGGAAATCGTTAATTAAAAACTATCCAAATCAATTATTATCAAATTAATATGATGATAACCAAAATTATTTTTCTTGTGAATAATTTAATAAATGAATTAGTGCATTATTCAAGCAATTAAAAATTTTCATAAATTAATTTTTTTAATTTTCAAAAATAAAACGATTAAGTTGACTACATATACTCTTGTAATAGATTTCACAGGCTCAAAATTTACTATCATTTTAATTTCAACTCGGCCTCAAAAACAAAACAGAAATTTGACAATGCTTGACGCAAAATTTTATCAATTTTTTTTCTGACTTGATCATAAATCATTAAATCTTGCTATGCATGAACTCTATTTGAAAAATACAAGAAGCATAACTTTCATAGACTAACACTAGTGAGTAAGTGACACGAATGCGGCAAACATGATCATAGTTAATAACTATGAATCTATTAATATTTTGGTGTGATATTATATACGCGAAAGAGAATAAAGTAAAGTAAAAGCTGATGCTCCAGTTGATCGTGAAATAACAAAAGGCGAAAGAGCGTAAAAAAGCTCGAAGGCTATAGTGTGGAGAACACACATAAGTGTATAGAGGACGCGCTCGATGATGTGCCTTTCAGTTTTGTGTGGTAAAAGGAAATTGAAACAGCTAACCACGATGGGGTTGACGAGGGTAAAGGGGAGAGAAGAAATGCGAGGCGAGTCGAGGTAAAGTCTAGCTTATGCGAGCACAACAGATAAAGAACGACGGGGATGTGTTGAAAAGAGACATGTTATATAAAATAAAATAAGGGTGGAGGTGAGGGCGAGGGTGATGGGTTGAGAGTTATTGAGAGGATGAGGATTGAGCGCCCGAAACAGAACAGAACCAGAACCAGAGCGACCAGAGGGAACCAGCGAGAGAGATTCAATCAAACGAACGCATATAAATGAGTCGTTTCAGGGTAAAACTGAATTATACGTCGTCGCTTATACATATACATGGATGTCCTCCGCCGCTCACATTCTCTATATAATATATATGTATATATACATTTGGTATATTTAGTGCCGGGATGTGGCGAGGAAAGGACTGAGGGTAAAATCACATGGGCATGTGGACTGTAACCCATTCCAAAACTCTCACTGAATATCCAGGAATGCTCGTTTACCAAATGTCCTGACTTTTCTCTTTCTCATCGGCATCTACAATCATCTCTTGTATGATGCGACGCAACGAAGAGGAAAAACTCATTGAAAAAGACATTTTTTGCAATTCCGTACCAAACGCTCGTACTCCGCGTCTGGTTATAATATGCACATCAAAATAAACGTGCCCGATATTCAATGTAAATTGTGCTCTCAAGAGTTGAATTTATTTTTTGTATACTTGTATGTATGTATTTTTTTTTATTTATTTATTTATCTTTCTTTTTTGTTTTGAACATTATCATTTTTTTTTTTTTTTTTTCATTTTCTCTTTTATAACCGGCCACATAGCAGTTAGACTAGTTCATTGCGTTGAAGCGCTAAAGTGAAATTTGTTAGTCCTTTGATGAAAAACCTGAATATTTGTAGCGAGTAGATTGAAATCGATGAATTCGTTGCGGTAGTATCGAAACGATTTTACGAAAGTGCCATGTCCACATTCATGCACCTCGACTTTTTTACATTTACTTTGTGTGTTTCATTCACTTTTATTTATTACTACTACTATTGTTATTATCATGATCTATTTTTTTCTATTTTGAAAGAAATAATTCAAGCCTCTGTACGAATATTTTAATGAATAATCTAAGTATTCTATGACTTGAAACGTGGAGCGGTGAGTAATGCAGTATAATAAATTTTCCAAGTTTATAGGCTAATCAACTCAAAAAAATGTTAATATTCTTGATATATACTTTATTCACTACGTTAGGTTGAAAAAAGGATTTTTTTTTTTAGTATAATTCGTGGCTTGTTAAGAAAGAAAACTTTTGACAAAAAGTCGCAACTTTTTTTTGTAGTGTTGAAGGTGGCCCAATAATTTTCAAAATTATTTACTAATCAAAAATACAATTATGTTAGCATTTATTTTTATTCTACTACGAAATAAACCTGTTATATTTGTATTGGATTTTTTTTATTACAACAATAATGAGAAAAAAATATTTTTCTCTTTAACTTTTAGTTGAGATCAAAGAAAACTTTTTTTAGTTATCAGAAAATAATTACAATATAAAACGAATCGATGATTAAAAATATTCAAAAAAATTCTCTAATATGGCCAATTTTTATATCAGGCCTAGTGTAGGTTGTTCTAGTCATCTAAGGCTTGATACCATTTATAAAATTAAAGAAATAAACTGCTTAATACAGTTATCAATTATTATATATTTTCTACACGGAGAGATATTTTCTTTAAAAATTACGATTAAATTCACTGTAATCGTGGAACATAATGCGGCCCTTTAATTTATAGCCATTTTTTGAATAAAAATTACGAAAAAATTCATTTATTTTATGGTAGACTTCATAAAATTTACCCACATTTTAATAAAATTTACAGTAGACTATACGATAAAATTTGTTGAAAAAAAGTAAAAAGATATCTCACTTACCAACAAATGATTAGATCGTACCATCCGTCCTACAATTACCGTAAATTGAACGATAATTTTTAAAGATAATTTCTTTCAGTAGATAAATTTGCATGTCAATCAACGTGTTTTCTTAAAAAAGAATTGGCTAAGTATTTGATTAAACCAACAATCAATGTCAGGTATGCTCCTTAAGAGTCAAAAAATTATTTTTATTTTAGAACACCTCAAACTTAACTCTCTTACAAAGAACACATTCAGCGATCATGCGCCTTCTATCGAAAATTTTTAACACTAGTTTTGGTTGAAGAACTATAAATGAGTTTATGTAACTATGTATCAGGCTTGATATGGCCTTATATACCCATATCTGGTCTGATATTACCAACTTCCATATCGACCATACCCGGGTCGAAAAATTTAAACTGATTTTAAGCTAAATGATCTACATTTGAACTTATTGATCTGTATTTGAACTTTAAAAAACATTTTTATCGGTATTTGATCTATTATTCAAATTATTTTTGATCTGTTTTAAGTCTAAATAACGTTTTAGTAAAATAATTGAGCAGCTATGAATATTTTATGCTGTTTCTAATCTAATAAGACTAAAAAGTTTTAAAAGTTTGATCGGTTTTTAGTCTAATTAATTTGTAGATGGACTTTATGTATTGTTTTCAAATTCAATCTGAAATCTTATACTGTTTTTGATCTACAATTTTCACTCTAAATGTTCGAAGGCCAAAAGTCGACTAAGATGGTGACTTATAATTTTTTGGACTCAAAAGTATCTCATTAAAATTATAAGTCGCATTTATTTGAAAAAATAAATTAATTTAAAATATATTCATGCGCTCTCTTGTTTTATGAACTGAACGTCGATTATAACCTTATATCTGTCATATTTATTTGTCATAGCTTAACATTTCATGGATTATAAAAGTTTTGTAACTACGAATATTAGTTGCAGTGATAACTAATAAATTTGTATTAACATACGTATATAAAATAGTTCTCATCGTTTGATTATGGATCGAAATCTAGAGTTTTCTAATTGTCGATATTAAACACAATATATCGACAAGATTAAAATGCTGACAAGATGACAAGATTAATATTAAATTTTATACTTTCACGCATCATTTAATAAGCGGTATTCACTATTTGGTAGTGCAAAGAATACCGTTTGGTATACATTGCACTACTAAATAGTGAATGGTCACTATTTCAGTTTCAGAGAATGGAAAGCCGTGCCCTGTAGAGGATCTTCGAGGACATGAATAAAAATAAAAATAAATAAATATATTACTATTATTATTATTATTATTATTATTATTATTATTATTATTATTATTATTATTAATATTATTATTATCAAATCCGTAAAAGATCGGTTTTTGATCTACAAGCGATGAAAAACCGACTAAAAATTATGGAACGTTTTGATCTGTTTTTGACCTTGATGCGATCAAAACCAGTTAAATTATTGTGACAAAAAAGTCTGATTTTGGTCTTGAAACAATAGAAAACAATTTTATTATAACATTAAAAGTGATCTGAAATTGGTCTGAATTGGGAATAGTACGGGCAAAAACAGATTTAATTCTTATATAAAATAGATACACATAATAAATTTAAATTGAATAAAAAATATTAAAAATTTTCATTAATCATAAAACAGATTAAATTTTTTGACCCGGGTATATAAGCATATTTAAAATTAAACATGCGCGTACCAGGCCACATCAGAACATTTTTAACGTGTTTCAAAAACATGAACGGAACTACATTTATTTGATATGATCCAAAGTCACTCAAATATTTACTATTTTTATTAATTAATCAAATCTTCCATAAAAAAATCAACATGAGCATTTGAGGTGTCTCTTGGATTTTAAAACTTTATGTAATTTTTATGATTCTACTTTTTTGAATATGTTTTATACACTTTCACGTCATACGTTTTTCTCCTAGTGAAGTTGAATGTACAACGTGGGGCGGAAAAGCAGGTCAAGCGTTATACGTCGAGATGTACCTACCAACAAAACCACTGTATAGAATCATGAAGTTCATATATATTTATTCTCAACTACAACATGAAATGTCACTAACAGTTATGTTCCATGAAAAATTCTTCTATGCCAATAGAAAACGTCAAAAAAAAAAAAAAAAAAAAAAAAAAAGGGAAACTAAACTGAAAGTACAGAGCAATTTTTACGATTATAAAAATTAAACATTCTGATAATACTGATAAGCAATAGCATTTAATTAACCTTGATAGTTGATAATAGTTTTAATGAATAAAAGAAGGGATTAAGGTGCAATGCTTTGTCAAAAGTTGGCGATTTTTCTATCGAGTTTGATACAAAACTTCTTAAGGTGACTTGTAAGTAATAATAAGCAAAAATAAGTACAATTAAATCAGCAAACTTTGAAAAAAAAAAAAACAAAAAATTTTACAAGTTGATGTGCGGGAACCGAACAAAATCGGAGATTCAGAACAAACGTTTGAAGCCAAGAAAAAAAAACTAGACTAGATACTGGTTGGTTATCGGGGCGACTTGCAAGAAGTGCACAAGACAAACGTGACTCTGGTGGCTATGTTTGCTATCCTTGTGACCTCTTTGTTCTCAGGATGGACTTCTTGGCGTCGCTTCAACGAATTTTCTAAACTTTTCTCAAGCTGTAACGTTCATTCTTGCCAACGTGATTTCGCGTGGACTTCCTAAGATTTGAAGGAAACCGACTCATTTCTCATCTCGTTTTGTGGCCCAACACAAAGTTACATAAATTTTATACACTTTTTATACTTAACAAGACAATATTCTTTTAATGTTTTTTGTTTTATTATCTGCAGTTTAAAAATCAATTGTGTAATAATAATTCAGTCAAAAGCTGGATTTCAAAAGAGTATTTTTTTTCAATAAAAATTGAAAGCTCGATTTTAACCATAACTTGTCCGGGTAGAAATTTTCTGATATGGCCTGATATATCATTTTTGACATCTCCTAATATGCCTATATCAAGCCTGATATGGTCATATATGCACTCACATAATTTTTAACCATAGATAGTGTTGAAAATGTCCGACAGAGGACGCATGATTAGTGAGTTGCCTCCTAGCAAGAGTTAAGTTTAAGCTGTTAAGTTGTAAAATAAAAATCATTATTTGGTTTTTCTAAAAAGCTTATCTGTTATTCGTTTTCAATTTAATCAAGTACTCAACCAATTTACGTATTTTATGACGTGTAATGAATGTAGTCATTTCTAGAAAAAAAGATAATAATAAATTTTTTTTTTTTCCATGAAATCAGCGAAACCAATCAATCAATTTAGAAAAAATAGCGAAATTTTAATTAATAAATTCCCAAAAACTTTTTATTCGATTTTTTTCTATTTAGATCATCAAACGTTGATGTTGATAAAAAAATTGTTTCACTATTTTAAAGAAGTGAAGCAGATTTATTTAGAAGAAATGAAGGATAATCTTCAGTAACCTGCTATAAATTTTGAATTTTTAAATAAGAGTTTTCTTTTGTTAATTAATATCGTAGCACTCAACTTCTATTATTAGTAATTAAATTAATGGAATGAAACGGAAATCAGCTGTCAGAATTTCAGTAACTTAAATTCATAATTGCTAACAAAATGTTTCATTAGAGAACAGTTACTTCTACAAAATTGATCATATCATTGATGCGATTAAATAGTTATTTCATTTCCTTTCATTTTTGAGTTTAAATGTGGTACTTTTATCGATTGAAATGACACAATAACGAAATTACTCATTAAAAATTTCGATCAAATTTACTAATATCCATTGATTCCCGATAAAATTTAATTGTTCACTTTATCGAATCGAAAATCGAGTACATTTAAATATTTATAAGTGTTAAGTGTATTCAATAATCAATTTAGAAATGATAAATGAGATACCATTTCAAATAATATGATATTTATAATTCCCGTATCCATTCAAATTTGTCACCCAGTAAAATGACTAATTGATAAAATATTTAAAAAAGTTTGGAAAATCCAAAAGTGCACGCCTCATAACACTCATTCATTTTTTAAGAAAAAATAAATTGTGTAATTGATTAAAAAAGAAAAAAAAATTATGATTAAGTAATTTCTTACAGGGAATTTTTTTTTTTTTAAATATCAGCGCCCTTTTTTCTTGTCATATGCGCACGCAGTCTAAAAAAATCTAGCTTGATCAAGTGGCGGCATAGTTTTCACGTGACAAATAAGAAAAGTTCGTTTGTCTTTGCACGGTTGTATCGTAGTGAATTTTAATAAAAATTCAATTTAAAAAAAAAAATACGTAAACTAGGCTACTGATATGAAATACGGATCCAGTTCATCGCATTCTTAAACTAATAAAAAAAGTCCGGTCTTGAAATATCAATTTGTTCGGGAGTATCGTTGGTACATCCAAAATGGGGTGACATCCGGACGTCCAGATAAAATTTTTTTCAAAATATTTTTTTTTTTAAAATACCTACATGAAATGATTTTAGAAAGTAAAAGATGGTTTAATTTAAGTGTTTTCTCGGTGTACATCTACTTATATCATTGTATAAATGTAATATGGTTGTGATAGAGACATTTAAAGATCCCAAAATTGCTTGACCTTGACGAGTCGAGTATAAAGCACAACCTCACGCGCTTCGCGCTATGAGGCGTGCAAAAATCACAACTTTTCAAGAAGCTTTTTAAAAAAGCTCTGATGAAATTTTGCTGCTGATGATAAACTACAATGATGTACTTTATAAATTCTGATGATGAGGTACAAAAGGTTGAACAAGATTTAAAAAATCAGGTAAATTCTTCTTATCATATAAGTAGTCTTCATGTATTCATGAACTACTAATATACCTTTTTAAGGTCGAGGAAGAGAGTTCTATCACAAATCAAACAAGATTGAGTGCTCGTGCGTGAGAATCTGAGCTAATTTCGACGTTGGCGATGCTTTCAAGAGGTAGTAAAGCCCAACAACATCGAGATTTTTTTTCATAGGATGATGGATGGAAACGCATGCCAGGCGAGCGATGAAATAAGAAGGAAAAGAGAAGTAAGATTACCTAAAAATATTCTTACGAGAATATGAAGAAGATCGAAGAGCTTTTACAGTAAAATTCCATGTTATGTTTCATAGCAAAAACCGTGCTCTAAGTGAATAATTTTATACGTCAAATTCGGGTACAGTGATTGAAAGGTTATTTGATATTGGGTGTCAAGTTAACTTTATGTCTTTCGTTATGCAGAAGTGACGTAAGCTCTTGGGTCAATCGAAAAATCAACGGCTCTAGCACATATTTACGGTGGAGTCTAACTTTGACTTCTATGTTTCTCAAATTTCTGGAATTATAGACTAATACTTTTTAGTTCAAAGTGGCGGGGAATCAGAAGTACACAGAAAAAAAAATGTTCTTGAATCAAGTATATATTTTTGAAGACAATTCAAGACAATTACCCTTTTCAAAATTATATTCTTAGTTCAAGAATTTTTCTCTTGAATCAAGTTAATTTTTTTTTTCTGTGTAGAGAACGGAATTTTTTTTTTTGTGAACTCACCGCGTTAATACCAAAATGATGTAACTCGAATTTTGGCTTCGCAAAAAGGGTGTAAAAGTAAAATTTTTTTTTCCAATGACCTCAGGAATGTTAAAAATGTAAAAATTGAAACGTGGCTGGTCTCGACTGTTCGTAGAGACAACAAATTTTTACTTCACAAAATAAATTACTTAAATTTATTTAAATTATTAATTAAGTATAAAATAAATTATCTAAATTTTAGTTAAATAAACTCTACGAACTGGGCCGAAAAGACACGCCCGTTACACCCGGAGTGTAACCAACTCGAAGCCGTGGCTTATAAGAGTCGATGCTGCTCCAGATGCTTGTAGCTTTAGATTTTACGGCGGACCAAGCCGATAGCTTTCAAAGTTACAAATAGCTAATTGATTTAATTCGCGTAAAGAATATGGTCCAGGGCAAATCGTGGGTGGCGATACTCGTTGAAAAGTGGGTTTAGCTCCGACACAAACCAACCTTTACCGCGTACTGCTCCGCTGATCGCTTAGTTGGAAAAATAGAGCTAAATGGTCGTCAAATACAAATATTGAAAAATACATCTCAAAGTAAGTTCAATACCGCGTCCAATTCTTACCAATATACCACCTGACTTACAACAGGTACTACTACCACTTCGATGTGCTTTAACGTTGTCCAGCGGTGGTAGATTCCTCGTGGCTGCAGCTGGGCCGGTTACTGGGTCAGGAACAGACGAATAATCGAAGTGACCAACAACCAGGATCTTCCTCGAACAATGAAACGACGCTTTCCTCAACAAAATGGCTGACTACTCGAGACCTCTTGAGTACACGACATGCCAAGCGAAATTATCTTGTATATGCGTCGTATTAATTAATAAATGTACGACATACTCCTTGTTAACTAATAATCAGAGTCGTATCGTACTAATATAGTTTAAAATACCGTTATTCTTTAATAAACGGTGTAAATGAATAAAATACCGAACATTACGTTGTAACACGGTAAAAATAATTACTTATATTTCAAGAAATATATCAATTACAGAAGTATACATTATCGGGGTTGAACAAAGACTGGTTGCACGCGGCTTCCGCGTACATATTTTAGCATTGAGAAGTGGGGAGACGTTTAGCGCCACTCTCAAATGATTTTCGTACTATTAACAATGATAATCTAATTTATAAACTGATCTATGTTATCGGCAAACGTTTAGTATCAGGTGGTAAATTGGCATTTACCCAATGTGAGCCAACTGGCCACGTTGCAAGTTT
>CAJNRD030001122.1:7183302-7203901 GCA_905319865.3 Cotesia congregata
ATTTTTGCGTTGCTATAGTTTGTGCTGATTAAATTTAATAATTTCAAGTAGATTAATTGTTATAATTAAATATAATTAATTAATATCAGTAAAATAAAGTATGAATTACTGTTATAATATAAAATTTAGGAAAAAAAATTACCGTAGAATTAAATAAAATTTTGCAACCTCGAAATACCGTTCTGCTTACAGTAAATACACTCGGTAGTCTGGCGCTCCGTTTACAACGGATTTGAACGGAACTTGGCGCCAGATTCTACCGAATCTGTGGATAAACTCCGAAAAATTTCATCGTTTTACAATATATAAATAAAGTTGAACAAGTGGTAACCATAATATTAAGAAAACTTAGTCAATTTCCATTCCATTTAAACAAATTAGTCAACAATAATAAGTTATAAAATTACAATAATTACATTCAAGACAGACAGCAACAGACTGAGTGTAAACAACTGCAATGGTAAAAACAGTTGTGCTTCTCCAATCTACTATGCCGACTCTCAATTTTGAAATGATTATGATTTAAAATATTAATTAATACAAATAATCTCAGTCAAATAAATAAATAAAAATTATCTTAAAGCAATCCCTATAAAAAATTCTTACTATTTCATTTTTGACAAAATCACCTTTCAAAGAAAAATATTTTCCATATTGTCATATTGTTATTAACAATGTGTTTTTTTTTGTACAGTTTGCCTGATGAAGTTGTGAAATACAACGAAACGTTGCAACATTTAAAAAATTTGACACTGAGTTATTTTTTATAGTCCAAGTTCCTGATAATTTTCATTATTGTTTATAAATCATGGATGATAATCGTAGTCATAAATTAACAAGGTTCATCAAATTTTTTATCAGGTATATTTGTGAATTATTAATATTTGTGAATTTGGTAATATTGTAAAATCGTTATATGAAAGAAAAGTTAACTTCAATCACTGTGTAATAATTGTAACTATTGTAAATTAACTAATGATATTAATTTTGGATTTAAACAATATATGTATTAAAATTGTTCAACTACATCAATTTATTCAAACAAACCTATCATTCTCAATAAACTAAAACTCGGAAGTTCCCGGTCTATTAGCCTAACACGCTAGGACCAAATACTTAAACACATTAAATATTTTAAATGTAAAATTAATTAATTACCCTAAATTAATATTTTTTACATAACAAAATATTTTTAGTCAATGATTGAATGAGTGAATAATTGATTCTGACAGAAACCTGAAGAAATATTTTTAGTGTTGAAATTATGTGCTTAATTCAGTTTGAGAAATTCTCTGTTTTACAATATTTATCAGTTTATTATATTTCTTCAAGCCAAGAAAATCTTATCACGAGACTTTTTTCTGCTACTTTAATAACATGCTGTTAAAATATTTTGAGTTTGAATATTTTAAAAATAATTGATGCGGAAACTATTTTTGACGAATAAATGAGTGTTAATAAAACAAAAAAATTTTTCTCACCTCCGGGCGGAAAGCGTCAATTTTCCTCCCGCTGCGCTAAACGAAAATGCCGCTTTCCGCCTCCGTCGAGGAGAAAAATAGTATACACACCACGGGAAGTAAATAAGAAAGCCTCAGATTACATGTTTATTGACCTCGGCTTCGCCTCGGACAACAATTACATGTGATCTGAGACATTTCTTATTTTACTTCCCTAGATGTGTAATAAACTATTTTTCAGTTAAAGTGTGCAATGACATTTTCACTTGGTGGATTCAAAAGGAATGTAAAAGAATATTTTTGAATTAATGAAGCTGCCAGAGACATTTATTAGGAGTTGCAGTACTATACGCGGTTAACAAGCTTAGGAGCGCATTATTTCTGATGAGGCGTAGGTGCAGCTTGATATACATGCCGAGTTACAGTGAAGTGAAGAGGGAAGATACGTATCAGCCGGATGGCCGGTGTAGATATTATTTTTATTATCTAAGTTCCGTGCTCGCTCGGCATTATTTCCTGTTTAACTTACTTTTGAGATATGAGATGTTGTTAGTTTAATAATTCATCGTAAATCCACAATAATCAGTTTAGTTTCTGACTTTAAGCTCTTTGCATTTTCAATTTCGAAAATTTCCAACAGTCTGATTATATGACTTATTTATATGATAACTGATAACCAATAATTATGAATTATGAATAAAAGATTTTTGTATCTAAAATTTGGATATTTTTGAAATAAATTTGAAAAATAATATTGCGACTTTAGGATCAACTACCAATCATTTGATTGAAAATAATAGGTCGTAACAAACTTATAAAATCATGAAAAGGTTTAAATTTAGGTCAAGATCTTTCTGACAATACTGAATTAGACTAAAACAACCTATTTTACCATATGAATACGTCTGAGACGAAGGTTTTCTTATTTTTTTCATAACTAATCACTTCGTTTATCCTTTGATCCATTAAGAGCCAATTATTGATTAGATTTTCTTTTCATATCACTTAAAAATATAAATTTTTAGATTTAATGAATTCGCGACTGAAAAAAATTATTGTTTTTACAAAAAAAAAAAAATAATTATTCAACATAATCATAATAAGGTAACACGCATAAAAATTAATAAGAAAAATTTATTGATTAAATAAAACCTAATAGAAAAAAATGACTTTACTTAAAATTTTAGTTAAACTACTTATTTACAACTGACAACTGGTTTCGTATTAAAATTAGAGAAATAAATTTCTTGTGCCAAAAAAATTTTTTTCCGTTCTAAAACAACTTAAGTCTTTCTACGAAATTTTTTTGGTTCAAGTAAATCTTTATTTTTGAGTATAAAAAGATTGAGTTTTCAATGCGATAGTACCTTCAAATGTGTGAAGAAGGTCTATTACTCTTCGCTACCCTAATTCACCCTCATCTAAGATATCGATCTTAACATAGCATGAAATAAGTGTAATTAATCAAACAAAATAAGATGTTATGTACGAAAGTTCTTGATTTAGAACTCAATGAACTTATAACTCCAATCAGAATTTGTGAAGTGGACTACTTTACTATTGTTAAGAGTAAAAAAAAATTGAATCAAATTTTACTATTGCATAATGTTTGTACGGATGAATTATTTTTAAATAGGTGATAAATATTATGCATAGCGTCGGTAAATTGTTAAAACTCGTGATTATTGATTATTTTATTCCGTAATTATTTAATTGAAACTTTCAGCAACGTTTTCAACCAGAGGTTATATTCTAAAATTGTAAATACATTTATAACTATTCAGACAACGTTCTGAGAATATTGAAAAATTACTCCGAACGCTTGGTACAAATTTGTTAATTAAATAATCATAACAAGATTTCAACTCAGGTTTATTGTTAGCAGTTTCAAATTCAAATTTAATTCAATTGCAAAAATGCATCCGGGAATTAAATAGTTCAACATTATTATATGGAAGAAAATAATAATAATAACCTAATGAAACTCATCTCTTTTTGCTAGTGATATTTGTACAGAATAACAAAAGAAGATAAAAAACGATAACCTTATTTGCTAATTTCAAAGAGGGTAGTATCAAAGAGTGCTCAACACCTTTGTACCAAGTGAGTTTTTTTATATGAGGATAAACGTATACAGGCAAACATGTAACTTACCTTCGTGGAGTTTTTCCAAAGTGCCAGCAGCAAGAGTCCCGACTACGAGAACGTGTAGCACATACAGCCAGGAAATCCAGTTTGTTGCACCCTTTGTAGTATCCATCCTGTTTTCGTAAATTAACTGAAAACAAACAAAAAATTTTTATAAGTTTAATAAATTTTCTATTCAATTTTTCTGTCACAAAATACAAGTCGTTTCTGGAACAAATGTTTAAAAAGATTGGTATTTTTTATTGACTACAAGTTAGAACACATAGAGAACAGACCTGGGATTTTAAAAATATAATCAATATATTTTTACTGGCCAAATAAATCAATAATATAGTAAAGCATTTTCAGTTTATAAAATTCTGTAAAAATTTAAGAATTTGAAAAAAAGCATTTCAAAAAACACGTACTTGACAAAACGATTATAGTAAAACAGCTTAACTTATAAAAATCTAGAGCTTATTCCCTAAAAACTATTGATAAATTACTTTCCAAACATATACCTATACAAAATTATCGTTTTTAATTTCTCCACTCAAAAAATGAATTTAATATAAAAAGAAAAATCTTGAACCAAGAAGATTATTTCGAAAAGTTGATTTATTTTGAATCAATCATGAAAACTCGAAACAAGTAAAATTTATTTTAGGTTTCTTGAATTCGTTTAAAAATTTGTCAGTTCAAAATTTTTTCTGCTCGATTTAAATTATCAAACTTATCAAAATGATGATCTTGGTTCAAGATTTTTTTATTTGAATTGGATTCATTTTTTCATGTTACATAATAAATTAATACATAAAATATTTCAAGATTAATCAACTACATTAAGGATCAAAATGAGTTAACTACTTGATGCGTTATCGTTTTGCAAGTGAAAACTTTAGAATATTTCTCGCCATCTGTCGGTCATTGTGTAACTACTTACTTGAAACTCTTATAGGACATAAAAAAATTGCGTTATTTTATAACTTATTCTGTTTGAGGAATATTAAAAATCGTGGTTTGGATAATATATCATTTTTTGTAATTTAATGAGATGTAAAGAAGCAAAAAAAATTACAAATTTCAAAGGAAAAATTTTTTAATACATTTCATAACTACGACTTTTTATACATAAATTCAAAAATATGCAGTTGAACTCGAGCTATAATATTAAAGTAATACCATAATCATCAATGTTATCTTATAGACGTAATAAAAAGATAAATAACAGCCGCGAAGCGTGCCATATCCACTGCAATGAATTTTTATTCAAGTTTGGTCCGACCCCATTTACCCAGAATCTTACCAGGACCCTTCTCATCCTCGAGGAACTTCTCAAACTTTTTTCTGATAGGGAAGACAAGAAAAAATGGTATGTCATCAGTTTGGGCACCCGATACGGAAAAAAGGTAAGAAAAAATGTCTAAAACTTTGAGTTGGCATACAACACGCAACCATGCCAAAAATATGTACGCACCGATTTATGACGATGAAGGATATGTGCATAAAAGAAAGTTATCATATCACAAAAGATTAGAATTTTTCATAAAAATGTTTACGGAATTCCCCGATTCCATTCTGCGGTCTGCAGACAAAGCTATGTTTTTATCAATGTTCCAACTATAAACTTTGTTTACACTTATGTTTATTTAAAAGATGAACGCTTGTGGTAAATAGTATTTTAAAAATGAGACGTCTAAAGTCTCTTGCTGTGTTATCACGGAAGAAAAATCTTAAGCGATCGTGGGAAAAGTTAACGAAAATCTCTTGCTAAAAATTATAACTTTTGTGTTTTTTTTTTTGCTCTGATTTTATTTTTTATACCACTACAAACTACCAAACGTCTGAGTAATAGAGAGCGATACTGAGCGAGTTGTTTCATAAGTTTTTTTCTGACCCCTTACATTATATATGTTACTAAATAAAAGTAGTGACCGAGTTTCTTAGAGTCATGATTTAAAACTTTTGAAATCAATGTTAGTTAAAAATTTTTCAGCAAATCTTTAATATATATTTCAAAGTTACTATTTATTGTCGACAGGTTAAGTTGAAAATACATTTTTCCTTTTAACTAATACTTTCATAAATTCACCAATAATATTTTATAGTATATATATATGTATATATTTTTTAAAAATTTTGCTACCGTCTATCGCTATGAATTTACATACTATGGATTCGGTTTCGTAAATAAAATATACAAATGTTTTTATGCTAAAACGTGACTCGATTTTCATGAATTCAAAATATTGAATTTACGTTTTCGGGTGCATTAACATACCCCCCTACAGCTCTCAAATTCATTATTACATTATGCATATTATAGCATACCATGGAATTGACCCCTTGAGGAATGAACGAATAAATTTACAATTGCTAAAACTAGTTAACCGGCAAACCGATAATGTAATTAATTGAGATAATTGGATACCCGGATACTACATATGAGTATACAATATACAATATAATTTCATCAAAAGTTATGCTGGTCAAACGAAACAGTTTGTGTAAAATTAATTAATATTTCGGAAAATTTTCAATGCTTTGTTTTGATATCATGCACAGAAAAAAAAGTCATCTTGACTCAAGAAAATCTTTTTCTTCAAAATTTACTTCTTGTTTCAAGTTCTTGTTTATTCTTGAACTAATAATGTCATATACTTATCCCAAGTAAATCTTTTACAGTTAAGTGTGTAGTGACAAAAATATATGTATATACTAGTATTTGCTCGACTCATACAAAGTACACGGTTAGGAATTTGTTGCGTTAATAACTCAATAACTATACGTGATATCGACAATCGCAAAAAAGATCCTTAAAGAGGAGGAAATTTCTGAAAAAAAGTCTCGACTCCCGGAACTCTAGCTCCATAAACAATAATTTTTATTTGATGTTGAATATGGGTTTCCGCGTGGCTGCTGTCCTACTCGGGCCTCGATACGCCCGTGTGTACATGAAGCAAGTTCAAAAACCAAGAGAATGATTTACTTGGATTAAGAGGTTTTTTTCTTCACTCAAGTTGGTAAGCATGTTGGAACTAGGGAATATTTGCTTAAACCAAGATTGACCAAAACAAGAAAAAAATTTACTTAACTCAAGAATATATTTTATCTTCAGTTGAATATACTTTGATCAAGTAAATATTACTTGACTCAAGATGACTTTTTTTTCTGTGTGTTACAATTGTCATATTGCTGTAGATAACTTTTCGAAAAATCGATCGTTATTGCACACAAAGTTGAATTGTGAAAATTCAAAACCTTATAACTGCATAGACACACACTGGAGAAAAAACCATTCGATATAAGAAAAATATTCATGACTTGAAAAATTCGTAATCTTCAATCACGAGGGTATTATCTTCCTAAGATACAATTAAATTAAAAAAAAAAAACTAATTCTCAAAAAGTAACAATAGTTTAGCTTTGTTTGAAAATTTAATATTCTTTGTTCAAGAAAAAGCTTCTTTATTCAAAATATTAAAGAAAACTCAATAAAAACAAGAATTAAATATTTTTGTTGTACTCATCTTGAAAACCAATTGATAATTATTTTTAAGCTAAAATTTTTAGTGCATAAAAAATATAATTACAATCATATAAAAATTTACTTGATTGAAGAGAAAAAATTTTCCACTAAGAGAATTAGTAAGAAGAATTTTTTCGTCTTGAACCAAGCAAAAAAATTCTTGATTAAAATAAAGGAAGTAAATATGATTTATTTCAGCCAAAAGAAATTCAAGACAAAAAAATTTTGCACAATGATAAATGATCCTCTTGATTCAAAATATCTTCTCTCCAATCAAGTTGATTTTTTTATTAATCTATATAAATATGTGTATTTTACAAAGAATCGTGTTGTTATATGTATTAAAGCTCTTACAGTAGAACGAAGACAATAATTGTAAAATCTATTTGAAATTTCGCACGGTAGCTGGAGATATCACGAATACGCAGTAATACTCACGTAATTGTCGTCTCTAGATTCGATTAAACTCCAAGCCAATTTCTTGAGTCGACAGCACGAGATATTCTTGATTTGAATAATTACCAAGAACAAAGCACCGGTGATTGTTCATGAAAGTTAGGCTCTTATTCGATCGCGACGCCACCCGTAGAATAATAATATCACCCGTACTGGGTAGGTACGTCGCTTGATGCATGTATTGAAAATTTTAAATTATACGTTACACATACATATATATTGAAAAAGATATAGATATAGAACACGCGACCCTGCATGTTAATTAAATTAATTTAATTGATTTTTTCTGAAACTAAAACACCGCCGTTTAGACTCGATTACTTATTAATTGAAATAATTGAATCATAAAATGATTAATGTAATTAGGTTAATTAAATTCAAAATACATGATAAATATACTTAGTGTTTGAAATTTATTCAAGCAATAGCTTTGGCTACAAAAGCAATGTCATTACTCAGATACTGATGCTCAAACTCCAATTTACGCAATCTAGAGCTAACTCAAAGGCTGAGTATTCGACCGTTTTACTCTCTCCCTTTAATATCCTCTCTCTCTCTCTTTAGCTTGGTTGATCTCTATCTCTATCTATCTCTATTTCTCTTCTACCTTTATCTCATATCCTACTGTACTGACGTTTACGACAAACGAGTATCTCTTCTGTTGGTCAACTGTATCTAACTCAAGTCTCAGCAATCGACTGATTTGGATACTCACTCACCTGTGTTCAGGAACTAAACATTTCAAGCGGTTTACGGTTTCCTCATGCTTAAGTAAGTTACTTGATACAATGCTCATGCTCTAATCTGCTTTTACATACTGTTTGATCTGTGCAATTAATTTATTTTGATAAGTATAAGCGTGAATGTCAAAGGATCTTTAAATTGAAATATTTCAGATCTTTTATGTGGATTAATTTATAAGATTAATAATGTTCATTATTTTTTGAACATTGATACCCTGATAGAAAAATTAAATAACAACTATAACTTAGTCTTACGAAATATTGTCTCAAATTAAAACTTCAGATATCGAATGAAAGATGATAATCTATAAAAAACAAAATTTCATTTGAGTAATAAAAAAATTATAATCTATACTGTAATTTTAATCCATCATCAATTCACTTCATCATTCGAAATATTAATAATTACTTCTGAAATTGAGAAGTAACAAAACTGTACTAATTTTTATTATAAAAATTAAAATTTTGTGGGACTTGGACCTAACAATGCTTTTGTCACATAAAGTAACAAGTATGTAATCAAATAAAATAGAAGTGAATTTTCACTTTGATAGCAAATAAAAAAATTAAATCTCAAAGAAGAAATTATACTCTTTATTATATTAGAGTCATAATTATTTGAAAAAAAAATTAGAAAAACGGTAGACCGCGCCTGAAGGTCATCCCTGCAACTTTCCGCTAATTCCATATACCTACTCTCTAAAAATGAATCAGTAAAATTTCACTGTTTCACAGTTATAAGTCTACCAAGTGGTATACTTATAACTGTGAAACAGTGAATTTACTACTAATTTCCAGTGATTTTCACTGTTTCAGATTTAGAGAAACTAAAATGCATAATTAATACTCATCGTCCAGTTGCTCACAAAAGTAAAAACTCTTTAATTAATTTCAGAGTTAAATATCACAATTTTTTAAATCTTTTTTCAGTTTTTTATTGTAAAAAATGTAATTTATTGACTAATAATTTTATATTTTATGGAAAAATATCAGCGCATGCGTGATGAATAGGCAATGTCGCTCGACAATTACTTAGATAATTGAATTATAATTTTAGCTTTAAAAGCTTCTCTTTAATTGAGAAAACTTATATTTTTAAGGAGCGAATTCAGGGGTAGATTTTAATTAAAAGATTACTTTTTAATCTTTATTAAATTTTAAATAATTGAGAAATTAAATCCGACTAAAAATAATTAAAAAAAGAATGAAAGGAAAAGAAAATAAAAACATGAATTAGGTAATACATAACTTATTAGGAGATTAGCAACGAAGGATCAAGGATGAACATGTCTAGACAATAATTGGTAAGTGGGTAAAGCTGAGTAAATTGCCGGTGGCAGGAACGCAATGGTCACTCAAGCGCATTGCGTCAAGCATTAACAGGATATAACTAAGTTAACGAGAGCCTCGGTTAAACTGAATTAGTTACTAAGGCGACAGTATCCACTCGCTAAGAAGGAGTCGAAAGCGGGACCAGGAGTGAAACAAGGGAATTCTACACAAATCCCTCATGATCTTTAGGCTTAATATAAGTCTCTCTCAGTTCTATATTTATATTTATACAAATAAAACCCGAGGTCGAGTTACTGGGATCGGCTTTACTCGCTCACCTAAGACCCTTCGTCCCTTACTAATATACATTATTTCCTCCTCCCACTCGACATTTTTCTCTTAAGAATCTCGACGATCAGGGTGAGAATGAGAAAATGCATCCCCTTTTCAAATTAAACCTTTATACCGTGAATATTAGTCGTCCAATTCCAACAGTTTTTTTTTCTCTGGAATAAATTTCTGATAATAAATAAAAATTAAACAACGGATATTTTAATTAACTCCCGGGATTATTTTATATTTATTGTACGATTTCACTTATCTTCATGATTTTTATCAAGCGGCTTAATATCATTCAACAGATATTAATATGTGTCTTCTTTTGTATTAAGAGATTCAAGTAAATAATATTATCTTTTTATATATAACAAATTAAAACCATACCCGGGAAAAACGGATTAGATCTGGCCAGATCTTTAAATTGTCTCTATCTGACGAGATCTGGCCAGATATAATCAGATCTGACCAGATCTGGTCAAATTTTAAAATTGCCCAGGTAAAAATGATTATATATAATTATATATACTCATACATAATTATATACGAAAAATGGCCATATATAATTATATACAATTATATAGTTTTATTTATATAAAAAAAAAAATCGGCGCGCACGGGAACCGAACCTGGGACCTGACGCTTGAGAGACTAATTCATTACCTGTTTACCAACGAGACTTGCTTGAAATGAGGGTAGGTAGAGTTTGTAATAACTATAGTTAATAGCCTTAGTGATGTATTTTTCCACTCAGATATAGTTATATCTGTTTAGATTTGATCAGATATGATTATATCTGATTATGTCTGATGTATTTTTCCACTCAGATATAGTTATATCTGTTTAGATTTGATCAGATATGATTATATCTGATTATGTCTGATGTATTTTTCCACTCAGATATAGTTATATCTGTTTAGATTTGATCAGATATGATTATATCTGATTATGTCTGATGTATTTTTCCACTCGGATATAGTTATATCTGTTTAGATCTGATCAGATATGACTATATCTGATTATGTCTGATGTATTTTTCCACTCGGATATAGTTATATCTGTTTAGATCTGATCAGATATGACTATATCTGATTATGTCTGATGTATTTTTCCACTCGGATATAGTTATATCTGTTTAGATCTGATCAGATATAACTAGATCTGATTATGTCTCCAATCCCATGTCTGATCAGATATAAATAGATCTGACCAGATATAATTAGATCTGACCAGATATAATTATATCTGGTCAGATCTAAAACGTTTTCCCCGGGTAAGTGAAAAAAATTTTTATGATTTAAATTTATTGATAGTTATTAAATTTTTCACGTACAGCGTATATAAATATCTTCTATATAAATATATCTAGTTTTTTAATTCCTTTTTTTTTGTGTAATTAAAAAGTTGGAAAATCAAAAAGTGCACGATTTATAATGCTCATTTAATTATGAAATTATAATTAAATAAAGAGAATGTGAAAAATAATATAAAACAGTTGAAATAGAACGATAATGCATAAACGCCCCTAGTGGAAAAAATGTACATAATATATATAGATCTACATTCTTTTGTTTTTTTTTAATTTTATTAATTGCAAATAAACGACTCTGAGTAACCTAGCTATTCGCATTTGGTGACCTACAATTCTTTCAAAGAATTTTAAAAAGAAAATTTGACCCAATCAATGGATCTTTTTGCAAGTTATAGTGCTTTCACACTTGCATAGATGACGGACAGGAAAATTTTTTTAATTATTTTGATGTTTTTTTCCGTTTCTATTGCACTTAATAAATTTTTAAAAAGTATGGAATTAATCTCCATTAAATTATCTTGACAATAGTCTGCAAAATATCTTGATTCCGTGAGTTAAAAAGACTATAGAGTCATTTGGGATAAATGTGCGCAGTGGGTAAGAGTGCGCAATCCCATGTATTTGGGACTCAAATGAATGGGTTTGCGCACTCTTACCCACTGCGCACATTTACCCCAAATGACTCTAATGATAAAAATAGCTGCCAAAATAAGGCGAAAAAAATTTTTCGATACTTCGCATCATGAGTCGTAGAATATTTTATTTTATTGAAAAAATTGTTGCAAGAATCTAAATAGTTATGATTTAATATCTTTTTATAAGATTATCAAGAAATATTAATTGGCTAATATTTTTCTCTTAAAATTCAGTTGGGTCATTCCAACAAAGCAAAACTGAAAACCCTCGTCCACTTAATTTCCCAAGGAGCTATGGTCTCTGTACTCTTGAATTAAGCAGAAAAAAGGATGAGGGGCTCGAAGAACGAGCGAACCAAAGCGTCTCGGATTTCAATTTCATCCCCAGCTTTTCCTTCACCACGCCAGCAATTCCTACTCGTCCAAGCTCTGGAGAACACTCTCAAAACTTTAAGAATAGAAATGCGGAACGACCACGGAGCCTTTGAGTACACTCCAAATTCAAGGACGCTCAGGATCAATATTTATAATCTTGTCTCCTAAATGACACATATACACAACTCAGTTTTGATATTTCGGCTGTTCAAGTACAAAGTAAAATAAATAAATATATATACTGTCAATGGTATATGCCGAAGCTACTTTAAAAACAAAGTTCATATCTTTTATTTTGCGGTATTGTCTCAAATTTGAGAAAATTAACATGAAATATTTTTTAAAAAATATTTTATTACAGATTTTATCTCTCATTCTTTAATTTTCTGTTTTGAAAAAAATAAAACCTTGTATTTTTCAAAAGACTAAAATACAAGGCTCAAAATGTATTTCAAGGTAATTATTATGGATAGCTTCATTAATTTTGAAGGTAAAATAAGATTTATTTACAAACGAGTAAATGAGATGACTCTTAATAGTTTTTTTCATCGACTCTAAGAAGCAGACTTGTAGTTTTCCGTCTTAGGACTAGAATACTCATTTAATCAATTTGAATCTTGGAATTGTTGCGGTGTCTATTGAAAGGCTCATAGTCGAGGAATTACTTAGCAATTAAATAGGATTAATTGAATCATCAGGATTTGACATCGCTTAGGGACGAAATTAAACAAAGCCACAGCTTCGCCAGCCGTTGGAAATTCTTGTGGTGTGCGAAAGCTTCTAAAGCAGTGGATAGGAGAAAGTTGGCCTTTGTAAAGTTTCCCTGTCGATAGTTACCTATATAAGATACGATATGGTACCACTTCACTTCTCCGTTCTCTTTTGATACATCAGCGTTGGTTGGCTTACTCACGAGTACCTATACGTTGATGTTCGTATGCCTCATTCCTCACTACAGCACATAATACGTAATACATGGGCTATATACTACAGATCAGGCTTCAAACATATATATAAATATATTGCACGGAGCTACTTTACTACATCAGAGGGATAGAACCAATGAAAAAAGAGTCCAGTCGAGCGACGGTGGCTGGTGGCTGGTGAGACTGAGCTCTCTATACCTAAAAGCCGTCTGGTCAGGCCACCAAGGTAAGTACGTGCACCGCCGTGCGGAAAATGGAAGTGAATAAAAAAAAATAAAAAGAATAAAAATTTTTTTTGCACCAAGCAAAAACTCACTGGAGTACGTGCTCGTTGGTACGGGGTTTTAAAATTTGCCACGTTCAGAGTTCTCTTGTGGAAGAGGGCGTTGTGAGAAAAAAAAATGAAAAATAATAAAAAATATATTTATTTACTTTTTTAGAGAGTATTATATGCAAGTGAGCATTTTATAAATTATGATATCCTTGGGCTAATTTTATTCTTTTATGCAGAAAAAATGTATGCGCATTTCAGGTGAGCTTATTTAAATTGAAATAATGTTCCGAATGTTCTATTTAACCCGATTAACTTATTTTTAATTTCTTAAGTAAATGACTTGATAATTGACTGGTTAAGCATGCCAAGAATAAAATTATTTCAAGAAGCCGTAATAATCTCCATATATGTTTTCTTCTTTTTAATTATCATTTTTATTATTATATTAAAAAAAAATTTTTTTTATAAAATATAATGAAGGTGGCATGTCAAGAATAGAGCAATCTTACGTAAGCTAGTGCTTTGAGGTGTGCAAAAAGCTTGAACATTTTCAGTCGTAAAAAAGTATACACTATACCATACGGTATAATGTAATTGTAGATGAAAATTAGATGTAATTTATTTGATCTGAATTTGAGAATCTTGGATACGGAGTCCTGCTATTAGGCTAAACCGTATTATACGTAATATATGAAATAGCAACCAGGCTGCTTGCTGGCATAGCAAGGACGTTTTTGGGTTTACAGCCACGAGAGTCACGTCGTGATAATCGAGAGTGCTATGCTTTTAGCGATAATGGGCAAGTACACGTGCCAGAACCCGAGAGTGTTCCTACGGCGGACAACTACTGCGTGGTAACTGAATTACGTAGAACATTGCGCTTACCGCCTCCATGATGCAATTTTACGACAATGTGAATACCAGTAAACGACAAACTGTGAGGCCTTCCTACGTATCCGAGATACCTTGATGATTCTTCATTTATTCATGATAATATTACAGTTATCTATTCATTTAAATTTGATGCTACGACCTCACATTATATTTAATTAGTCTACATTATAGCTCCTCTTTATCAGGAAAAAGATAAATTGATCTTTATCCTTCCAGTTACGAACGGCCTTTGTCATTCAATTGTAAGAATATCAAAGAAAAAATATAATGCTCTTGCTTATATTGAATGGAGCTAAAAAAAAAATAATTCGGTTTTTTTCAATGAACGATTAAATCAAAATAAAAATCAATGAATATTTCATAGAAAATCATGTCTACACGGAAAAAAAAATATCGCTCTCAGAGCTATATTGTAATGCTACAGTAACTATCCCCACTCGACTAACTGTTAGAGAGTTACTAGAGCCATCTAGTAGATCGCTCTGGCAGGTATACAGTAGATGACTAAAATAGCTAAACCGTTGTGCTGAAAGAGCAATACGGGATTGCTGTGAGGGGTAAACGCCTCGTTGAAGTCTCAGATTCTGCGCGCAGTCTTGTTTGTTGACATATTTTATAACCTTTAAAATTAATATAATTATTTACTAGCAATCTGTAGTTAATATGCGACTGTCAAGAGTTATGGATTATAATTAAAAAAAAACTTTGGCTTATTAATTTTTTGTTTTTTCCAATAGAGATATTAATAGTTTGGGTACTTTTTAAATAAATTTGAAAATAATTAGTGCAATGAAAAAATCAAATCCGAATAATTTAATGAAAAATATGGTGGAGCAAATTTATAAAACCAAAAAATTATTTAAAACCCCTTCCGAAATTCGAAAAAAAACAGTCGAAATATTTAAAATACATGAATGTGTGTAGAAACATTTAATTTGTATATTTTTTTTTTTAAATGGTACATGAAAAATAAATAAATATTATCAAAAATGTGATACTAAAGTTAGTTGACAACTGTCAATTTTTTTTTTTTTTAATTTTATAACAAATCAATGATAGTAAAAAATGCTTCTAAAAATTTTCACTACGAATTTTTTTTAATTCTTAATTACTTATTTTTTTTTTTTATTTATCCATACAATTTTTAAATAAAAATTAACAAAAGATTAGAAGAATGAAATGTTTTGATTTTATAATGATGAGGTTTGAGGTTGGTTGTTCATATTTTATGACAAATAAATACTTATCAATAAATTGATTTTTGTACCACTTTTATGTGGTCCGGATAAATATGTTTTGTCCGGTAAGAGGGCGTTGTAAGAGAAATGTAGTTGGCGATTCTAGCTATCTAACAGATCGCTCCAGTAGCCATACCGTATTGCTGCTGTAGGAATACACAATGCTACAGTAACTTTCTACGAGTAGGTATCTAATAGATGGCTCTAGCAACAATATTTTTTTTTCCGTGTAAGATTGAAATTCATATTTTGACAAAAATATGAATTAGTTTTGAGATCAATCCAAGTTTGAAATTGATTTGTAGATAGAAATTAGCAAGCCTGTAGAACTTTTCGGTCCTGCTTCAGAATTTTAATAAAGACTTAAGAATATTTTTTTTTAATGAATTTTTATTTAGAGTCGGTTTTAACTGCTGTAGTCATATCCCCGACTTTAACTGTTGGGAGTGGTACGTTGGATTTTTTTTGGGTTGCGAGAATCTTAACTTACGCGGCAAGGGTCAAATCTCAACCAAGCTGGTTTCTAAGACCAGCTAGGGATTCGAACCCACGCCTGGCCGGTTAGTTAGTTCGAGTGCTCTACAGGCCGTGCGCCTTTGACTTTTAGTTATCTGTCATTATTTTCGGACAATCAATAATTTTGTTTAATTAAATAATTTATTATAAAATTGTTTTTTCAGAGATTTGGTCAGATGTCTCTTTATGTCATCAAATAAACAGCAGACTGGATTGAATGCTAAAAACAAATACGTGAAATTTTTTATAAAAATGTAGATTAATTCTAAATAAGTTTTTCATCTTCTGCAGATTTATGAAAGTAATTATAACCACAATTTCATGTGAGTCATTCATATATTATTCTATAAATTTTTTAAATTACTGACAAAAAATCAATCGTTAAAAACTGCATGAAAAATAAATAATAGAATGATTTTCAATTCTATTTTAAAATCCACTGTGCACTGGAGATAAAAGTATTGAATAATACTTTAATATCTTTATAATTTTGTGTACTATATTATTCTGTCTTTCTGCAAATAAATGTAAAACATAGATAATATAAGTTAGTTTCTGTTGTAAATTTTGTCTCGGAAAAAACTTACTATCTGACTGTCAAATTTTTTAACTAACAAATGCTAACTCTCGACATTCTTGTAAAATACTTATGGAAAATATTTATGTATACGTAAGACGCTCTGAAATTTGCAGATATATATATTTTGTGACTGATGAGAATATGAAATTTATATTTAGCAATCAACTCACTAAGTCTGGCTGTGCATGACAAAATTTGAATAACAAATTTTGCTAATGAAAATATTGAATAAATATATCCACAACCAGAGTAGAACCTAATTTTAATACCAATGCTGGTTGATATGAATACATATAAGAAATTATATTTTTGTAAAATATTTTTTTACAGCACACATGATTTTTTTTATTGTCTTTCAACTCGTTCGTGAATACACCGTGAGTTTATTAGTTTATTATCTATCAACTATTTTTTTATTTTTAAAATTCTATCGTGCTACGATATCACGTAAAATTTGATTGCATCGGGGATATAATTTGATTGCTTCAGAGCCCACGTTTATTCAATGACCGTCATAATCCAGCTTTATGAAAAAAATTTGTATTTTTCATCTATTCTCAAACATCACCGGTCGTGTACTCTCTAGTATACGCCGGTAATGTAATTTCTGAATTCAGAAGTCAGACCTTTCTTAAAACTCTGTCGATATGGTTGTATGAGCCAATTTTACCAAAAAAAAAAAAAAAAAAAAAAAAAATACTTTATTCAGAAAAATTTTTCTGAACTGAGAAAACTTGTGGAAAGAAAGCCAATTTTGTCGCCAATGTTTGTATACCTTGTTTAAAAAAAAAATAAAATATCCGGTCGAAGAATTTAACTGCCTACATGATTTTATACACGTTAGATGAATTCGTTCATATGTAAAAAAAAGTTTTAAATTTCCGAAAAACGTTAAAAGGTAAATGACTGTCATATTTTTTTTTTTTTTTAATAAATGAGCGTATATTTATTCAGCATGGATGCACTGATAGAAGGATTTATTTGTACTAAAAAAATATTTGTTAATAGTTAACAAATCATTTATTAGAGACCACTTTTTAGTATTAAACAAATATTTCTTAGTTTTTAAAATGATTTGTTTGTATTTAATAAATCTGATATTCGTTTATTAATTATTAATAAATCTTTTTAAATACTAAGAAATATTTATTAAGGACTAAAAAGTGGTCTCTACTACATAATTTGTTAAATATTAACAAATATTTTTAACAACAAACAAATCCTTCTATCAGTGTGAAGACATATAAGCAAGCATATAGCGTAAAAATATTTTGCGAAAGAATACTTAATTGACAAACTAAAAATATTTCCACTTTTAATGAAAAAATAACAAATTTTAAATAAAAAATAATTTTTTTTTCGTTTAGTAATTATGAGTTTTTAATCAATAAGGTTCGAAACCGTATACGTAAATATATTTACACCCTTGTAGGCTCATTCATTTTTACAGCAGAGATTACGAGGCATGATTAAAAAAAACACATTTTAACACAAAAAAGCTATTGTATATTTATTTACTATTGATATTCTGACAATAATATTCAATACTGAGAATAAAAGTATTCAGTAAGAGCTTCAGTGAAAATATTTTATTAAATATGTTTTCGTATACATTCTTAATGCACGCGTTTGAAATCCTTTAAATTCCTAAGAAATAATCTCTTAGTGGAATTTCCTTAATTGACAATCCTCCAACGTTTTGAGCTTCAGAATAAGAATAAAAAATTTTAAGCCATTTGAATAATAAAAGTTCGCGAACTACGTCTATAAATAGTCGTCTGCAAGAGAATGGAGAAGAAAAAATTATATTAAAAAAAAAAAGAAAAGAAAAAAAGAAACAATAAATAAATGGTGAAAAAAATGTTTGAGAAAAAAGTCAAAGCTTTGAGATCGGTGCGGTCTACTAGGGCATTAACCCAATTTACTGAAGGACACAGAACCGTCTCGCGTTCCTTCTTTCGGCTCAATAACCTTTTCTTCCGGCGCTTCACGTTCATTTTCGACAGCAAGCTTTATCTTCGCTTTGACCCAAGTTCACACACACTACACACCGTAACCGTTCTCTTAGTTTTTTGTGTCTCCCACTTTGTAAACTAACAACCACTAATTTTTACTGTTCTTACACTCGTTGTTGTTCTTGCTAATTAACGGCTAATGTACTTCAATAAAATTCAAAGAACAAATCTACACATATAATGTTTCACTGAAAATCATGAAACTAATTAAAATAATAATTTCAAATCAAGATTTGTAAGATAATACCTAATTTAACTGCACACGGAAAAAAAAATGATTTTAAATTTGTTCTAAATTCGTATCTTATGTATTATATCTATACATTTATTATACTAAACACAGCATGTACTGTACCACTGAGGCGAAATAGCACCACTGTGATACAAAATTAGAATCACTTTTTTTCCGTGCAAAAAATCTATTTCATTATATAGATGTGTTTGTGATCAAATTTTTTGTATTCTTCGAATGAAATGAATTACTCTTTAAGAACGTCCCGACTAGAAATTGAAAAGTAAAACCAATTGGGTCCTCATTGGGTTCCCCTCTTGAGTCCGCACATTGGGATGTAACGCGAAAAACCCCTGTTGGGTCTTCATTGGGCAATTCCTCTTAGGTCCCAATAGGGAAATCCCCATCAGAACCCATTGCAATCTAAATTTTGAAAGAAAAAATATGATTTTCGACAAAATTAAAAATAATTTAGGATCAGATATTCTCATGTCATATTAGAACTCATTAGCGAATTCAAATGGAATTATTGATTGGAATTATTCCAGCATCTTCAGGAATCTTATATAATATAAAAATTGAAAAATTAAAAAGATAGTATAATAAAACGTATTTTGCAAGGTTTTTGTGACTTATTATTGATGGAATAGAAAATAACAGAAATCGGAAAATCGTAGATATTTTTGGAACTAGCCAGGAACATCTTGAATCAATATTACCGCTTATCTCAGTTCAAGAGGAAGAAACTGCTGTATAAAGAAGAGTCATCAACTCATCAATCATCATGTTTGAAAATAGCACAATGCTGCGATAAATTCATAAAATTCTTGACTGAAAAACTTTTTTCCTTCATCTTAAAATTTTTATTTTTTTTTTTGATTCAACTGGTGAATTATTTGAAATAATTCCAACTGAATATCAGAATATTTTAAAACAAGAGTGAAATTTTAGAAAGAATATTTTTCTTTAATCAAGAATTCCTGTTTTAGTGCATTAACTATTATTATATCGTTTTTACTTGTATACCTATTTTGGTTTTTACAAGACTGTAACCCATATTCTCCACATTTTTTGCTATTACCACAGTAATACCACTCAAGTGCCTCTTTTGTTATCATACACGGAGAGAAATTTATAGGAATCTTTCCAACAATTATGGGAATGGATCCTATAACAAAATTATCATTATAGGCATTAATCCTATACTCATTATGGGAACCATACCCATAATTTATGGGAAACGTTCCTATACAATAATGGAATAGCTTCAATATATTATGGGAATGGTTCCTATAATATTATGGGAATGGTTCCTATAATATTATAGGAATGGCTCCTATAATATTATAGGAATGGTTCCTATAATATAATGGGAATGACGCACATAATAATAGAAAAAAGTTTATTTTCTTAATAATGAAGCAATCACTTTAAAAATATCAAGTAATTATTATGTATTTTTTTTTGCTAATAAAATTTTTTTTGTAAATAAAAATTGATCTTTCATTAGAGTGACGAAATTTCTTTTTCATAATTTTCATTCACGTGTGTACTTAATCTTGAATTATTTATTCCAACTCAGTTATTATTGTGTTAAATAATATTGAAAAATATTGTAGCAATTCCAAAGTTTCTCTAATAAAAAGAATATTTTCTCACTATACAATTGTAGAAGCAAA
>CAJNRD030001122.1:7204012-7237508 GCA_905319865.3 Cotesia congregata
ACGTTCATGGAGCGGTAACCTATCAAGCAAACACAGACTATCCATCTCAGTTGCCACACTCAACCCAGCAATCGATTAAAAGTAGTCAAACTGCCAGCACTCAGGATCCCGCTCAAGAATCTCCCGAAGCGCAACAATTGAGAAATCTGCTAACGAGAGTTGGCGATCTTACAAGTGAAGTCCAGAACCAAAACGCTAAACTAAGGCGCATACAAAGCTCTATAAATATGATCGATCAATTTGTACAGAGAATTAATAGTACAGTTTATGATTTGTGAAACAGAGCTCAAGCTCATCACTAATGAACAAATTTCTTCTTTCAATGCAATGTGCTGAATGATAATTATTGTAGATACATCTTTACAAAACTTTAATACATAATTGTAATATTAAAAATAGTTATCAATAAATTAAATGAACCTGTTACTGCATTATTATTTTGTTTTTCAATCACAGTAAGAACTTCTACACGAAGAGAAATTTATAGGAATCTTTCCAACAATTATGGGAATGGATCCTATAATAAAATTATCATTATAGGCATTAATCCTATACTCATTATGGGAACCATACCCATAATTTATTGGAAACGTTCCTATACAATAATGGAATAGCTTCAATATATTATGGGAATCATGCCGATATTACAGTTTTAATTATAGGTATCGTTCCTATAATTATAGGAACCATTCCCATAATTATAGTAACGTTTCCCAAAAATTATGGGTATAATTCCCATAATTTAAGTAATCGCTCCTAAAATGGTATAGGAAAATATTTCATTAAAATTATAGGAATGATTTCCATATTTTTCTCTCCATGTATAACATTCATAATGTTATACCTGGCTTTCGCCTCTTTAACTAACACTTGTTTTTCTTTGCGTTCAAACATATTCTTTCCACTTTATAATCCACTGTGCTGCGACTGTGGCGGACTTACGCGTTATAATCAGTACCTGCATTTGCATTACGACCTTAAGTAGCATGGAGTGATTCTATAATGACATTTTTACTTCCATAAACTACACGGGGAAACCACAGAAAACCCGCTCGGTACAGAGGCTGGCAACGTAACGCACATGTTCTTTTTATTTTATAATCACTGAAAATAGTGGTGCGTGCTGGAATCGATCCCGGGTCCTACTCTTTCGAAATGTAGGCACCGAGCCGATTAGGCTATTTCCAGCCTAGTGCATTAACTATTTAAAAATTGAAACTCAAATCGATAAATGAGTGATATCAAAGAGCAGTTAATATCAATGTCCCTGATCTTTCCATTATTAAATTGTAACAGCGGTTTCATTTTACGATAACTATAAAAACCATCAGACTGATTAAAAGCTGGATATAAATTACAAGTTAACACCTAAAAGTATAAGATTAAATTTTTTTACAACTCAGTCATCAAACTATAAATTATTTTTCTTTAACGATTTTATGAATTTTGTCCATTCCTTGGCAAATAAACTTTCAATTTATGCGTTTTATATAGTGTATGAGATATGATAACAATAAAGAAAAAAAAATATGCTGGCGATAACGGTGGAAGAATGTAGTTGTGATGAGACATTTTTCATTCTTTAGATTCTCAGCTCATGTATATTAAGAAAAGAACGAAAAAAAGTACTAAACATTCTCGTAAACTTATCATCACGACTATATACGAGGGTTATAGAAGCAAAGGGGAAAAATACTTTAGTCTGTAGTGTACACTCGGTTCGCACTCACCAAATCGACTCATAAATCTAGTTTTTATATGACAGCATTTATTTCGTCTTAGTAGTTTTCTCATAGACGTCGTTATGATGACACTTTTAATGTTCCAAATATTACCAGTTATACACTATGTAATAATTTGAGTTTGATTTACTGCCACTCTAAATGCATTTTTACGAGTTGGTGAATCAATTAAAAATTAAAAAAAAAATTCATAGTCTTAAATCTCAACTATAGTTTTTCACTCGATTGAAAAAATTTTTAACAAAATTGCAAAAAGTATTAATATTTATGATTACAGATTTTTGATTAATTTTATTCTTTATTGAACATCAAAATTGTAAAATGTAAAAATATACACGAAGAAAAAAATATTGTTAAGAATAAGGATCGTATCGTTATTCTGACTATACGCCGTATAGTCATTTTTTTTTAGAGATATACGCTGTATAGCCAATTCAGCTATACAGATTATCATCAAAATGACGATCCATACCATTATTTTAGCGTTACATTTAGTTAATTCAACTATACAGATCCTCACCTTAACGAAACAATTGCCTGTTTTGACGAAACTACATATATTTACAAGAGCTATTCTCTGTATGCTTTTAAGTCAAATAAATGAATCCTTAAATCAGAGATCTGGATTGTTATTTTAAGGAAACGTCGTTTGAGGATACGTTGGATAGTCATTTTAATAATATTTTTTTTTTCCGTGTATGAAAGTATTAATAATTAAGAAAATTATTCAATTTATAATTAATTTTTTCACTAAAATAAGAAACACCAAATCAGATTTGTCTCATAAAATAGATTATCTGAAATCATTGTTTCTGACTTATGAAGTTAAACAAATTGATTTAAATTAGGCGGGAATTGGAATTATAAGTTTGATCGCTCTACGGTGGAAGTTCTAATTACTAAACACCCCTAATTTAAAATGCATTAGAACTATTAAGATGTATATTTTTATTTATTGTATAAATATGTAAAAAAAGAATAAATGGTAATTTAATTTTGAGGTATCGCCAGTAAATTCAAAGCTTTAACAAATCACAGCTTAATACAATTAAGATACGCAGATAAATTCTATCATATATCTCGTACAATAATTAAATAAGAGATATTGACAGATAAAGTAGAATTAAACTAAAATATTCTGTATAATTTTATTACTACCAATAAAACGAAAAATATTTAAATTTAATTTAATACGACCATTGAATTTATATGATAATTTTTTATAAAATGTAATCAGTGATCACAAGGGCGTTAAATTTCTATAAGGAATAATACAGTTCTTTATATATTAATTTGAAATTAAAATTTTTGTTTCTGCTCTGATTATATATCATACGTGTCACGAGAATTTAGGCTTTGGAAAATATAATTCTACTTTTATAATGTAAGCTTTATAATTATCAACTTATAGCTTTCGGCTAAGTAATGCATTAATGATTCAAATAGGGGTAGATGAAAGTAAAATATTCATTTAAGGCTCTTACGTCAATTGTTAAACACACACACACACACACACACACACACACACACACACACACACACACACACACACACACACACACACACACACACACACACACACACACACACAAAATAAGTAATCTGAGTGTAAATACAATTATGTCGACTCAGATCCGATAAAATATGTTTATATTGAATTCGATCATGTCAAGACAAATAATGTCATATTTAGATAAGTATAGTCATATACGCAGCAAAAAGTGTAAAATCTTTTACTCAACTTAATGTACAAAAAAATTTATTGTAAATTTTGATTAAAAACTAGGATGCTTGTCCTTATAGCTTTTTTATTTTTTATTTTCTTAATAATCCATTGATATTCATATGTTAACAATAACACAAGCAATCCATAATGCAGTATTTTTAGTAGAAGCGTGCAGATTGAGGCTTTACTATATAAGTTATATTATTCTCCGTGAAAAAATTTTCTGATGTGGCCTGATATGTCTATATATGATTTCTTATGTATGGTGCACAGATAAAAAAATTAGCTTAACTCAAGAGAAAAAAAACTTTAACCAAGCAAATTATTAAAAAAAAATTACTGAAATTCTTGAGCGAAGAAATTTTTATTGATTTAAGGTAGTACCTCCACGAAAAGCATATTTCAAGAAACTTACGGAATTTTTTTTATCGAAAGATAAATATATTAATAATTGACCACCAAAATTTCAGATCAATTCACCGTACCGTTTTTGAGTAATTAATTTTCAAAATTGCATCTTTTACACGTAGAGGTATAGAGAGATGGTAAAGTTAGTATGAAATCTATTTGCATCACTCGAGTGGTACAAAAGATTTCATACTTACTTTACCATCTCTCTATACCTCAACGTGTAAAAGATGCAATTTAGAAAATCAATTAGTCAAAAACGGTACGGTGAATTGATCTGAAATTTTAGTAGTGAATTATTAATATATTTATCTTTCGATAAAAAAAATTCCATAAGTTTCTTGAAATATACTTTTCGTGGAGGTAGTACCTTAAGTAAATTTAACTTGGCTCAAAAATTTTTCTACTTTATTTAAGATCATCAATTTCATCAAAATGATTTTCTGGGTTAAAGATTTTTTTTTCTCGATCGAGAAAGCTAATTTTTTTTATCTGTGTGATGTCCCCAAATTTGGCCAGATATGAAAATTGAAATCAGAATTTCAATCAAAATTTTTTTCTCGTTGTCATAATTTTTATAGTCATATTATAATTTGTAAATGAATAATTTTCGAATTTTTATCATTGCCGTGTAGTCCATAGATTGTTTTTCTGAAATTGATGCATCAACAATTTCATAATTTGCCCCTACAACATTCGCTTGAGAGTGAATCATATCAACAGGACATCATTTTAACGTAAACAAATTTGTGTACTGAATTTCGCGATAAATATGTCGTATATTTGTATAGCTGTATATCTATCAATGCACTGATTCAAAGAGCACATATCAAACTATGAAAACGGTTTTACTATGAAAGCATTGTCTATAGGATATTGAAATATATTTTCAGTTAAAAATATACCAGCAGGCAGCAAGTAATTTAAAATACTTTTTTATTTTTTTTAACTCTATATCATTAACCGAAATCACTTCCGCTTGAGTAAACAAACGATGTAAAGGGAATTGAACTCTTGATATAACAAAAAATCAATTTACTGCGATTTATGTTTATTGATTCAATTTAATACTCTTATGATTAAATATTCTGTGATTCGGCCTCGAATAAAAAAAGGTTACAATTATAAAATACGTATTTTCACTTTAGTTAATTAATTTTCCCGATTAATCAATAAATATAGTGCAGTACTGCTATCATCAGACGTATTTCACAGCCAAAATTTATGCATAATACTGTGACGTATATTATATGTATCATATGGACTAGACGTATTTTGTAAATTTGATGAGGAATTTAATCTGTTAGATAATTTTAAACGGGGAATAGATTCGACGAATTTGATCCCCATCGTCGGTGAAAATTGATAAAACGTAAGACCACTTCCGAAAGACCAGACGGACAGCAATCACGTATGCGGTTAATAATTTTATATCACTAGCTCTGCCATCATGTGATATATAGAATAACGGGCACTTTGTGCTCCCTACATAAATACAGACTACTCATTGATTTTTTTGTTGTAAGTGTATGACTACTTGAATAAAAATTACCTCGTCATTCGACTGACAAAAGGTCACCTGAATTCGAAAATAAAAAAATTAACGATGTTTCTAAAGACAAAAATAATCGACATAATAAACAATAATAATCGTCGTAAAAAATCAAAATACTTATTAACGTAATAATTACTCTCAAAAAATAACCTAATAAAATTCTCAAGTAATATGAATAATAATACTCATAATAATAACTGAATATTGATTCAGTTTATTGAATAATACTTCTGAAGCAGACTCACACAGTTCCAAAGCCAAAAAAAAAATAGAAATAGTTAAATTATCGTTGGAGAATATTGTGCCAAGAAAGAGGAAATAAAAAATTCAAGTTGAAGGAAAGAAAAAAAAACAAAGTCTTGCGCTCATGCTTGAGTTTTAAAGTTCCGTCAAATAACTTTAAAACCGTTGGTTGGTCGGTGCGAAAGCATATTACCTAAACTTTTCATAAAGTTTATCCATTCTCTAACCATTGTGTCATTTATATACATAAAAATAATGTCGTAAAACGAAAACTAAATATTTGGCTTGTTTCTTTATTTTTTATTTTCCCCATTATCTTCATGTTTCTCATGCATCGAATATTTACGGGAAAAAATAAACTTTGTCTATATGACATGCTGTTAACGAGAATTTTAGAATTTCAATTTATAACTAAAAAAAAAAAAAAATTGAAAAACGGTTGACCGGTAGGCCATCCCTAGAACTTTCCGCTTTTTCGAGTTTGAAACACTCGTAAATCTTCTTATTGGTTGATTTTTGAGCTTTTCGAGATCTGATGAAAACTCGATTTTCGAAAACTGAGGTAAAAACAAAAACTTCCTATCCGATTTCTTGAAAATCATTGATTTTCATAGCAGAAAGATAAAAATCTGGAAAACGGAGGACCCTGCAGGCCATTCCTGGAACTTTCCTCTATGTACAAGTTCAAAACGCTCGAGGAATGATCTATTCTGAAGTTTTGAGTAATTCGAGCTCTGAAAAAAAGCTTTTATATTTTTTCGAGCTCGAAAATTCAGTGGTTGATGAAAAAATTCTTCTTTAAAAAGTTACATTTGCGATACCTTCCGATCGAATCAATCGTTTTGGATGGAGCTTACAGCGTCAGACGCAGTTTTTTAGGCATAAAAATATTATTTTAATGCCTACACCCTACACGGAAAAAAATTTACGATACAACTATTGTAAAGCTGGACTATACTTTTATTACTATTAATTTTCAAATATTTTAGAAGAAAATTTACTATTTATTCATGAAATTTTACAACTTACTATAGTAAAAAGTAAGATATTAAAATTTCCAGTGCTGCCTCTGTATCTTTCCAATAGAACTATAACAAATTTTACAATAGTTGAATTGGAATGTTTCACAATCGGTGTGAGTGATAGCCGTGCACAGCGCTAGACTCCAAGTTTATGTAAATGTTAAAGGAATTAGGTACTAGTTTACCTTGGATCGCTAGAGGGAGAGTCTCTGGCTGCCAACAAAGAGTTCTGGGTTCGATTCCCGGATAGGACGAAAATTCCGATTTCTTTTTTCGGTTACTGTATAGGTACCAATTAATTAAACCTCCTATCTCTCTCTCTCCTTAAAATTTCTTTTAAAAAAACCGACTGTCGATTTTTACAATAGTTAAATTGTAAAGTTTACAAACTCATATTGTATAATTTGCTCTATATATTATTCGACTTTTTAAGTTTCTTGCTAGCCTTGTTTGTTGGATAAAATTTACAATAGTAGATCGTAAAAATTACTAAATGAAAAGTATAGTCCACCGTTTCTATTAAATTTAATAAAAATTACAATAGTGAAATAGTAAAAATTCCTTCAATTTTTTTTCCGTGTACATACATTTTTTTTTGAAGTTATACTTCTTTTGGCGCGTTAGGCAAAAATGATGAGGGTAAATTTTTACGATGCGCGCGCACACTGTCACGAAAAACCGACATGATGAAGTTAGCTATAAGTCAACATTTTAGTTTTTCTAAAAAAGGTACCAACAAAGTAAAAAGGACATCTACGTATGTTTGCGTGAGAACTGACAACTGTATTCACAATATTTATTTATTTAAGTGTTTCTGAACCTACCACACGTGTTTTGTATCAGTCCGAATAAAATTCTATATACTAAAATTGATGGTAGAATGAAGTTAGCTTAGTATCGAAAACATGGACTCTGAATCCTTATTGGTTAAGATTAAGGCGCGCGCGTAGCGCGCTATTCAAATTTCTAGTATATAAAAATATACATAAATATATATATTTTCTCAAAAAACATTATAATATATTATAATAGTTTTTACATATTCCTTTGAATACGTTTATAGAATTTGGGGTTAGTTGACGGTATATATTATTTATGTACATCATAAACTAAAATAAATTTTCACATTCTTATTTAATGTCTGATAAGTTTATAAATAAATTAATAATAGATACAAATAATAATAATATTTCATTCCGAAAAAATTAAATTATTCTAAATATATATTAAATTTAATTAAATGTTTCTTTCTTAAAGTAATCTTAAAATTTTTAATAATAAAATTTATCGTCAGATTGTCCCATGCACAGTAGTACAACATGACGATAGTATCAAAATAAATTTTAATAAATATTTGGAACACACTAATAAACTTAATCGAATAATCAAATCAATTATAGCGAGAAATAAAAAAAAAAAAAAAAAAAAACAATTTAAAATAAATTTTTAGAAAGATAAAATTTTTAAAAAGATTTTTATCTTGTTACACCAAAGAAGTATAACTTCTAACGCGTGTACATATAAGTACACACACACTTTTTTTTATTAAAGTCGTCATTAATAAACTTCCTTTCAAGCTTTAGTTTTTCTTTAATATTTTACCGCGATGTCTGGGCAAAAAATGTAAAAATTGATGAATATTGAGAGGCAATTTATAACATTTATCTCTTAGTCCATCAATCTATTGATTAATAGCAAATAATAAATGGAAAATAATGAAACATTTAAAGGTAAATTCGTTAAACTATCGAAGATGATGTTACATCGAGTACTGGTCGTAAAATCGGATTTGCAATTCGTTTAGGCACGGCGTTCAAAATCATTGAACGTAATTAACCCGCGGTGTGACAAGAGCGGACCGCGGGTGGCGCCAGCGCTTCCCTATTGGGGTGGCTGAAAGGTTAATACAGTTAGCCACCCTGTCGTCCTGATGCTGCGACTATTACAACTACTCGTACAACATCTACCGCTGTTACTAGTGCTGCTGATGCTGATGCTGTTGCTGTTAATACAACTGTCTCTTTCCCTCTATAACCCAAACCCAAGTGGAGAACCAGTGACGCTATACTACATTACTAGCGTATACTGTACTTGAACCATCGACTCTGCAAAGTCCTGGGCGTTTCAGTAAAATGCTCTCAAAATACGATTATCGGCTATAGGTGTGCCACAATGAATTGCTCAAGTTATTTATGACTCGTCCGTACTCTATCTAAAGAGACCGAGATAAAGAGTCTACTCGAACTTACTCACTCTCTACTCTTTCATCCGTAACCTCTACATTCCTTGGCTGACCTCATACTTATTTCCTTAGTCTGTAAACCCTTTCGTATCACTGCCAATACACTGCAGTGCATTTATCTTTTAATCGTTTATTTTTTTGGAAAATTTTTGGATGTTAATTTATAGTTTCACGGCCGAAAAAAAACAGCTTAATAAAGGGAAGGAGCGACCTTCGGATTCCGAAAAATGAATTATTTTTTCCACAAAGATAGTTCAGAGATGATCAAAAAAATTGCGCTTTTTTCAAATATTTCATATTATTTTATTCCAACTTCAAAACATAAGAAACAATTTATTTTCTCGTTAACAAAATGGTAGTTCTAAAAAATTTTTGACTCTTCTTTAACATGACATGAAAGAGAGATAAATTCGTTATTTTTTCTTTTTTTTTAATTGATCAAAAACAAAAAAAAATAAGGTACATTATTTTGATTGGACATTGATGAAAAATTAATTTTTCTCGGTTGAAGAGTTTTCTATTCAATAAAATTAACTTTTTATTAGTGTAGTATAAACAAAAAACTTCTAAAATTTCATTTAAATCGATCTATAAATTTTTGACTCACGGCTCTAACAGCTTTTGGAAATACTCTTTTAGAATAATCACCTTCAAAGTTTCAGTACAATACATTATCATCAAATCATCATTATCTGATTTCTTAAAAGCTGTTTTTTTTTTTTGTTACAGCTAAATTTCTTTTAATTTTTTACCAGTCCTAAGAATGAAAATATCATGTTAATGTTAATGATTCCCGCTGAGCGAAAAAAATTGCTGTTATTAATAAAAAATTGATCGAATAACTTTTTATATAAAATGCAACACCATCTGTTGGCAATACATTTAACTATGCAATTAACAAGACGGTGCTTTCAGCTACGGGTGTGTTAGTGAAACGAGCAAAGTGTGTGTACCAATACATGAGTACTGAAAGTCTCATCCACTCAGTTTACACATGAATAAACGTAATTAACATAATGTTGTGCACTATAATTCTTGGTTCAAGAAAATATATCTTTGACTCAAGAATTTTTCCTCTTGGCTCAAGAAATTCATTTTCTTCAAATTGGAGTTCTTGGTGCAAGATTCTTGCTCTTGAATCAAGTTAATCTTTTTATCAGTGCAGTTCTATATAAATAAATTAAAATGATGGAAGATGAAATATATTATTCGGTTGAAGAAATCTTAATAAAATTCAATCCATTTCTGTTGAATAGAATTAATACTTTCTATAAATATTATCTACTAGATAGAGATTGTAAATGGATTAATTTTCATTAGATGTGGATCAAAAACTTTTTTAATTTGTCTTTAATATACCAAAGAAAATTTTATGTTGTTACTTACACAGAATCAGAAAAGGGCGTGTTGTATTTATTTAAATATTTTATTAATTTAAATTGATATAAACAAAATTTTTATAATTCTTAAAACCGAGGATAGCCGTACATTGAATGACACTGGCTTCAACGCGCCAGAGGGATTTAGTGCATGAAAACATTGATGAGATTTTTTTATGGCCGGTGAGGTATATATAGCATTATACTTATAACTCTCTCACTTTCTGCAACGAGCTCACGATAAAACTCGATTTACTCGGCTCTCGAGCTTTTAAATAATCAAGTCTATGTTCGCGACTTAGCGAAGATTAAGAGATGAGGATATGAAAAATGAGTATATACTGAATATAATTTATTTTATTTCATTTTTTATTATTACGCGTTTTATTTAACTTTTACTTTTTATTTAATAAAAAATTTCTTAAATTAAATATCATTCGTGTCACCCATGACTTTTTTTCATTAAATAAACTTTCATATTTAATCTGCAAACACAGTTAGTCATAATCATGTCCTTTGGTGTTTGATACTTTAAATGTTATTGAATTGTCGATACTTAAAAGGAATTTTCTACGTCTACTGCCACGGAAAAAATATTTATAAAAACATATATGAGATCATATATTTCATAAATTAATATACCACATATATCTAATTTATATTTCTTTTCTCCTAAAAAGTATATGAACAATCAGGAAATTTTCATATTTCTTCACTCATCCAAAAAAAAGTTACGAACTTAATAAAGAATTGCCGTTTTTTTTTTTTTTTTTTTTTCAAGGTAGTTCCAGCATGAAATCACTTTTCGACAGATTCGGCTGAAATTTTTTTTACGGGTCCAGAATAGCTTTATTTATAAATTCTTGAAATTTCATCATTTTTTACCGTTTAGATCGCGAGATATTTAAAGTCAAAGTTGGCGATTTTGAGGGTCACGTTCCATTTAAAGTATGTAAAATGTCCGGTCTCTCCAACTATTTTTTATTATATTAAAAAATTCTCTCGACAGAATTGTAAAAAAAATTAGGAGAGTGTTGAAAAATGTTTTTATAATAAGTTAAAAAAATAAAAATAGCACCTCACCGTTTTGTTATCGAGATATAATAATTTAAAAAAATAAATTTCGATCCATTTCTAATCTGCTTACTTAACAACTTATAGTGATTTGGCAACGCCGTGCGCAACGCTCCCTGAAATAGTTTAGCATAAAAAGCGGGAAATTCAAATCTTTTACGGCTTTCAAGAGCAACGTTGCCAGATCACTAGACTAACAATATGTAATTGTATGTGTAAACGTCTGTGTGCCGAGGCTTTTAAATTTTTGTCCATAGTAAATGCTCTGACTATACTATATATCACGCTGGAACTACGTTAATAAGCTATAACTATAGTTTAAAATTAAATAATAAGAATATTTGTTTTCATTTTTTATTACAAATCGTTCAAATACAAGAATACTTTCTGTAGTTTTATTAGGAAATGAAATTATTAACCTTTTTGTATTTTTTTAAATTAAATTTCACTAAATTTCAATAACTACTAACTAAATATCAATACCATCGAACTTGTACATCTCAGGTGTAGATTAGCTGTGTGTCTAAAGTATGGGTCTTCAAATTAAAAGGTCGAGTGTTCAAGTCTATCGACTGGCAGAAAAAATGAAAATTTCTCACTTTATCGATGATGATGCAAAAATAATAAGTAACAATGATACGAATTTTATCCCAAATTTCATTTTAATTCAAAATCATCAGAATTTATTACTTTATTACACTTAAAAAGTTTAATTTTGTTTCCTTTTATAGTTTGAATTAACATTTTTTATTGTTGTTATAAAGAAAATGTTTTTAAATAATGATTAACATCAAAATTCATGTAAAGTTCTCATTTCATTAAAAATATCTCTTAAATAGGTCTTATTCCTCTATGGTAACTTAGTACAATAAAATAAAGTAAAAAAATTATTCATTTAATTATAAAAATCTTAATTATCGAAACAGCGTAACGATATTGATCAATGATTATTACTTTATTTAATACTTATTGATAGAAGACCTAAAAAGTTTGGAAAATCCAAATGAGCATGCCTTAAGCGCTCATGTCATACATAAAATATTTAGATCATAACAAAAATTATTCGTTTTTAATTTGAATTTTCCCGCGAGTAGTATTATGCCCTCTGTAGGTCGAACTAAAGAAAAATTTTAACAGATGATAAAACAGTTAGTAACTATACCATCATGTATGTATAGTTTCTGCTTGTTTATAGTTATTTCAATTCTGTTTATGAAAAATAATACATATGGCTGCCGAAATCGCAGAAAAAGTCACCGAACTGACAATCGAAAAAAATTAACTATATCGAAACGGAATTATTTTGACACGCAATTTTCACAAGGGTTTTGATAAACTTCCTCAGGAATAAAACAAAAAAAAAATTAAATCGTGAAAGTGATTTTTGACAAAGTTGTGGTGTTGTCAAGCCCATAGCTCCCGTGAATACCACGCTCTTATTCATTTAATTCATCAGAAAAACGAGTTTTTTCTGAGAAATCTTATTTAATCGATAAGAAAATTTTTTTAATGTGTTCTATAGTTACTATTATTTATTTCAATATGCTTTTTATCCATAATTTTTTTCGTTTAAATTATGAAAATCACGTTTCAATCGAAATCACGATTTTTAGGCGAGAGTAGAGCATACCTGCGCGCTTCGCGCTTAAGGCATGCAAAATCCGTGCTGATCAAACGATCGAGAGGCTAGCCATAAATAGTCGAGTATTTAGCTCAAATGGACGACCTGTCAAAGGCATCTGACTACTACACAAGACCAGTTTGGGAGTCTTAATTGAATCTAGTCAATGCTACTTAGCTATATGCTCTGAGAAATACCTATAGCCATTCAAACGATTTAATCGTCTCTAATTAATTCATCTTGCTAACAAGACTAACAAGGCTATATGCTCTTTCACTCATACAATAAAGAGATTTCATAATCATCGATTTGTTGCTTAAATATTAGTAAATACTTCTGAAGTAATGAGAATGAATATGATATGTTGAGATGTAAACATAAATTGGAATGACTTAGATTAATTAATTTATTTGGCTGTTAAAAAAACAATTTCTGTATATTTATTTAAGAAATGGTTCAAAAAACTGTAGCAGAATAGTTTTTTATTTTATGATAAAACGTTTCTTCAGCTTATCATTTATAACTATTTATAAAATATTATATTAAGTTATAAAAAAAGTCACCGCAAGTAATAATAATTAAAGTATAAATGTCACTTAATATTTATAGTTATAAATAGCTACGGCAACTAATTATCAACATCAATTCAGTGATCACGGGTAATCAAGTGTCAAGAGATTGTCTGAAATAACTTTACAGAGACGGTTCAACTGTGTAACTATCAGGCTGTCAGTTAATTATATTCCTGACTTTATTTTTAATGTTGGAAAAAATTACTAGGTAAAAACTCCTATCAATACATGTGTCAAAAGACCTATCATTGTCATTCAATAATGGACAGAGTGCAGTCAGTTTATATCTAAATAATTGTTGATGCTAATTTAGAGCTTCAAGAATATCATAGCTCAATCATATTTATTATTAGTCTATTACTGTTTTCTCAGTCTATGAAAAAATTTTCTAAAATGGCCTAATATGAAAATTGGCCGTATCAGGCCATACATCAATATAACTGGATTTATATGGCTTAATATGACTTGATATGCCTGTGTTAGGCCTGCACTGGTCTAGATTAGAAAGCATTATGATTTATTTTAATCAGGAGAAAAAATGAATAGACACAAATGTCGAATTCAGCTCAAATTATCCACCGAAGCCTAGCAAAAATAATAAGTACAACTCTTACAAATCCGATATTAATGAAACATACACACATGTAATGGTTGAGATCCGGGCCGCGAGATGAAGTTAAAGAATTGGCGGCTCTTGCATCAGGCTGACTATTTTCTATTATCATAATGAGACCTATCTATTTGCATAATCCTTATTCTACAAAATAAATCTTAACTAATCTCTAAATCGTATGAGTATGCAAATAAACATTCCTGTTGAATCAGAATACAGTGAATCGGCTCTTTATTCCAGCCTGCGCTCGAATCCACTCTAGTTAAATATATTAAACGTACTGTGGTTAAAACTCAAGAGAAAGAGACGAAATAAGAGAATTTCCAACTGGCTGTTCATTTTATCGCAGTCGCGGCCAGTCCACTCATTTACACCCTCTTGGTCTCGTTCAATGACCAAGGTGATGTTTTTTTTTTTTTCATTTCTATTTTTATCTTTTTTATTATCTGTAATTTTATAAAAGCATATCATTTACTAATCATATAATTAACAAAAAGAAAAATTGATGATTAGCGTAATTATGATGATCTATTTTTGTTCAATAATTTTTCTAAATTGTTTTGACCGAAATTTTTTTCATAAATTATTCTGACCCTGTACTATTTTAACACTCTTATTTCTTTACACGAAATAACATATTACACATCTAGAGTAGTAAAGTAAGCAATGTCTCAGATCACATTTTTATTGACCTCAGCTTCGCCTCGGACAACAATTACATGTGATCTGAGACATTTCTTACTTTACTTCCCTAGATGTGTAATATACTATTTCTGCTCTGTACGATACAATATTGCTACTGTCACGATCCACACGTTGCTATATAGAGGAGAGTGAAGTTAGGAAAACTGTATACTAACGGGAGCAATATTATCGTGAATGGCACCCGAATGGATCATGACGGTCACTATCCAGACTGCTACTCGTATTAGCTGTACGGATTGTACCTGTAACGATACACTCGTTGCTATACAGTAGATGGTGCCGAGCAGAAAACTTTTTTTTTTAGTGCACTTACATATCAATTTAACTAGTCCTTCAGTGAATTTTATAAATCATCTGCACTGTACTAACACGATGAATGAACGCACTGATGAAAACGAGCCATCTTTGATTCATTTTTATTTCACTTACAGGAATAGTAATGTATTTTTTCCACTATATAGGCTAACGACAATTAACCTATACCCAAATTACATTTGGTAATATCAAATTTTAGAGTAACCGTCATGATAATAATGCAATTAACCTACTTACACTCAGATTTGTTATATTGGTCTCGAATTTTAGAGTAGGCCACTAACAAATATTAGTTCTTAGTTTCTATACAAGAAATGATCGATACTGTAGTGTTTAGCGTGAAATAATACGTGAATTTGAACTTGATACAATATTAGTTCTAACATATGCAATCGATGAACAGTATCACGGGTATTTGGTATGAATTATACCAAAACAATTTAACTATTGTTTCCAATACCCACGGTTCTGTTTATTGATTACTTCTAATTTTTTACTGTAGCTTCTAAGCTGAGCTGCTTTATCAATTTTTTAAGTATGCCCATAAAAAATATTATGATGAGATCTGATATGGCTTGATCTGGCCTAATATAGCATGAGATGGTTTGATCTGGTCATATATAGCCATATCAATCTATGTATGAGAAAAAGAAATTTTTTTTATAATGTCATTTTTATGTATTTCCTAGAAAATGTGTACCTCGAATTCTATGTCGTATAAGATAAAGATTGTTTCAAGAGAAATCAGTGACAGATAAGGTCTGTAGAAAAATACAACAAAAAACTTTGGTGAATTTCCATAGATTCTATCTAGTCTACAATAATAGAAATAATTTTTTTCATAATTTTATTTGAAAAATGGTGATAAACTAAAGGCCGTATTTATATCCTACGATTACACTGAATTTAACAGTAATTTAAAAAAAAAATTTCTTTCCGTGTAGCAAAATGTGTATCGCTATCAATGTCGTATCGTATCTTGCATAAAACTTTCTTCAGTGAAATAACTTAAAATTAATAACTCTCACGTAAAGAGACAATTCAGCGCTTATGCGTCCTCCATCAAAAATTTAAAAAAAAATTTTTCTCAAAAAGTACAAGGTAGTATATAAAAAAATTTGAGCAAAAAATTTATTGTCGACCGTCATTTTTGACGATTTTCAAAAATTCAAAATTTGACAAATTTGGCATTTTTCAAAATTTTTTCCCAAAATATTTTTTTTTCAATAGCTCCAAGTTTCCCCTTTCAAACAAATGAAAGATCATTCCTGTATCTATACTAGCGTTCGAGATATTACAAAAACAAAATTGAAAAACTGGAAAAATCGCGAAATTTTGAGTTTGCATATCTTTTGAAAAAAATTTTTTTATTTTTTTTCCTTTGGCAGAACTTCGTTATATGATAAAAGAAAACTTCTGACCAAAATTCGTCCAAATCGAAAGGGGTCGATTTGACATAGAATGACCCACATAGCATACTATACCCACTTATAGTCTGATGTGACCAATTTTCAAATAAGACCATATCAGGAGGTATCAAAAAATCACGTATGGACGTGTTATATCATATCTTACCAGATATGGAACTTTCAAACTTTTTGAGATGTTCAACCAAGGCTAGATTTATTTTATTTGGCATATTCTTCAGGGTCTCTTATTTATACTTCACTGCAGTAACTATTTGTTGACAGGATAGAATTTCGATGTTATATGCTTTCTCTCAATACTCAACCTAACTTTATTTTGAGAATTCATCCTCAATACAATACCTGTACTGAAGCAGGACAAAAACAACAATATTGGTTTGATTCGATGTTCAATATCGAAGTGAACTATTTCTGAAAATGCAGTTTGGAGTGCTTGCAATACTTGAACGATAAGAAAGCAGACATCTGAAAGCTTATAATTATTAACAGGTTATAGCTTTATTAACCAAATTCAAAATATATTTATAGATCTTTAATTGTCAAGAAATTGATGCTATTAAGTAAAGTCCAATAATTCAATTTCCTGTTGAAAATGTCAGTATATATTTATTATTTGTTATTTGTCGTAATCATTTATTATTTCCGCGTAATCCGGGTAGTACCAGGCAACCACCATTGTGGGCATTCAAACCCCCGTTGATACAGCTAAACACTTGAAGCCAGTAGACGTTAGCTAGATTCCAGAGTGAAAATCCTGCGGTAACGACCGCGTGCACGTGACAACATTGCTTGGTTGGTGTTTCCAAGCTCTCTCTTATATCTTTTGCCCTTACCATTGCACTCTACATCTATAACACAACAGTAGTGTTCTTGTCCTCTCGATTCTTGGCAGACGTGAGCTGACACGCGACGTGACGTTCCCACGAGTATTTCTCTCAGATTTGTACCGTCATCGATGTCTAGTCTTTGTCCGTAGATTTACTCTTTTATTTTATTACTTCACTGGTTACATTTTTTTGATCTTTGAATCGATTGCTAAATCGAATTTGTCGACCAAGATGAACTTAATCAAGATAGACGACTCTCGAAAATACTGCCATGAATCATGAATTATGATTATTATTTAAATGTCAATTTAATCCTTCTATGATTGAATATACTTACAGAAAGGAATGTCAGTTTTCAAATATCTTTACAGGATCAGTTTAAGAATAATTCCATTACTGTATTTCTGTACTAAGTACGAATGACGTCTTAAACAATCATTTATAAATAACTAGCTTTTACCCGCCCGCTTCGCTGGGCGTTTTTTAGAAATGCATTTTTAGATCTATATAGACTCGAAATTTAATAAGAGTATTGTTTTGATTTGCACAGATTCCAAATGATCATTGACAGTTTTAGTCAAAGTCATTGCAAGTCTCATAAGTGAAGTTGAAATCTGTCTAGTTTCAAATGCGAAGAATTCTTCTGTTATTGAAAATTTTCTCAGTAGCATCAAATTTTTATAGAAAATAAAATTAACATGTTTTTTTTTCGAATTCTATTTAAATAAGTAGCCAAATTTATTTTTCACATATTTATTGTTTGTAAAATGCATTCATATTAATCTGTTATATTCCCGCGATCCCGCAATAAGAACAATTTATAAATTTTATGTAATCAGCAAAAAAAATATGTATGTAAAATTCTTAGTCCGTTGACTGAATTACTATATATAATGTTTTGAAAACCTTACAATGACTTTTTCCCCGCTGCTAAAGAGACGTTTTTTGTAAGGAAATTTTTAGTAAACAGTATTGAAACTCAATAGACATGGTCTAAATTTCATGTTTCAAAAAGTCTTAGTTTATGAACAACAACTTTATTAATAGATTTCATAGAAATCTAACTATTTAATTTCATGGAACCAATTATCATCACCAAACGCATGATCAGCATATACATATAAATTTTCAACACTTAGTTTACCATCAGACATATATATAGATAGTGTAACTAACACGACTTTCTTTTATACATATTGATGTAAGTATACTTACAATATTTCGTATCATCCATGTTTTAATAAACATTTATCTTTACTGACCTCGCAGGTAATCTGACATTTTTCTTCAATATAACAAGAGTTTTTTTTTGAAATCTAACAAGAGATTTCGTCAAATGCAGAGTATTTATTTATTTATTTAATTAGAGTGCGTTTATAAGTTACATAAAAAACTTTGATACACTGGCAATGATTCGGTGTGTAAAATATATAATTCTTACAACTTTTGAATATATAAATTATGAAATGTTTAAAATTAATAATAGACATTTTTTGGCTACAAAATACAAAATTTGTCATGTGTTATGATGTTGGAACAATCCTGTACATAGCTATATGCTTTTTGGGAGCTAGAAAATGAGTGGTCGTCAAGAATTGTTATCAGATTAAAACTGTGACTGTTTTCTGTGTCCGGCTTAAGTATGAGTTGACGTGGAGTTGCAAAACGCGGGCAGTCCAGCAAGAAGTGCCAGATTGTCTCAGAATCCAGATTGTGGCAGAAATGACACTGTTCTCTGGGCCTTAAGTTTAAAGGTTTACCATTTATTGATAAATTACATGAGAAAAAGTTTGCTAGTCTGAGTTGTATTTTGGTGAGAAGCAGTTTCTGTGGGCAGTTTTGTAAGTAAACTGGAGTTGAATCATACATTGATCTGGGTATGGCCACTTGACAAGATTGTGTATCTGCGTACCTAATCAGGTCCTTGTGTTTCAGGTAAATCTTGTACTTGATTAATATTCTCATTTTGTTGTTTTTCCGGAAGTTAGCTGATAGATTATCCAATAAAGCTTATTCATTAATTTGAGCCAGCATATTCCTTAATTGACTAAATTGCACAGTAAAATAGAAAATATTTTCAGTTGTCCAATTTAAAAAATACATAATTTTTGAAAATTGAGAAGTTTTTGATTTCAGTTCGCTTTTAATAGATCAAAAGAATTTTAAAAATGTCTAAAAATGAACCCCAATTTTTTTTCCAGATTTACTTTGTGATAAATTTCAAATTCTTTGAATAATTGATACTTAATCTCTGATAAACATTTTTTATGTTTAAAAACTGCGTCGGATGTCATCAAGAAAATTGAAATCAAAACAAGCGTTCCAAAGATCATACTGTTTGAGAATCTCAAAAAAATGTTAAGCTACACAGTAAAAAATTGATTTTACGTAACATTTTTTACTCTGTGTAAAATAAATCTCAGATTTTCAAACTCAAGTAGCAAAATCGAATTTTCGGATGCGCTTGTTTTATCCTATGAAAAAATTTTTATGCCGACCATAAATAATAAAATAGGACCATAAAATAGGACGACAATAAAAATTTGGCTTACAAATTAAACTTTTTATAGAATCCATACTATTTAAAGTTGATTAAAATATTATGCTGAGTATTAAATAAATCATACTATTTTTAAACGATAGAATCTATTAGTTTATAAAATAAATGATAAGAAATAATATAAAAAAATTGGACAGCGTTCATCATCTGTGTCATCAGTTCTTCATAGACAAGTGCAGTAAGGACAGTTGTTATAGAACAAACTATCGATGAGGCATGATTGGCTCAGTTTGAAAAGAGCGTGAACCTGAAGAGTGAAAAAAAACGTAAAAAGGAAGGCAAGCCTGTTAAAGCGAAATGCATGATAAGTGATTGCAAGGCAGAAAAATCGATGGATTCCAAATAATAGTAATTTATAATTGTTAAAGTAAAACAAGTTTGCGATAATTACTGATAAATTTGCTGATGTTTCTTAGACATTAGCAATGGCAATTAAATGTAAGTACTTTCGTAAAGATGGCTGCCTTGAATCGAATGACAATAATGGTATTAAATCGAAACGTGAAATTTATCGAGTAGAAAATAAAAAAAAAAAAAACTGCGAAATAGTAGGATGTAATCGTGAGCAAGTCTGAAACGTGTGAATAGCAGACGCAAAATCGGAAGGGCCTTTCCATGCTGGTGCGCACAATGCCGAACGGTGTAATACCAGGAATTTCAGAATTAGCACGGAGCTGCCGTCACCACTGCTATACCGCCATCACCGTGCCGCAGCCACACAATGGAATACATTAAACGTTCCGCCCGTTCCAAAAGCTAATAAGGTCCGTAACTGCTTATTACAGCTTGACTGAATGCTGTATGTACGCGAGAATATGTGTGGTTTGGTACGCTACTGAATCCTAAATTGAGATACGCAATAGGGGTAAAACGCTTCGCTAGATTCTTCCTTAACGATTAGCAAATTATTAATTAGTTTTATTGTTCTGTTAAATTCAGATTATTCTATAAGATTACGTGTGGATTTATTTTAAAGTGATATTTCATTGTTCAATTGCCTGTGTTTATTGTTATTCGCTGGATATAAAATATTTCAATAGAAAAGAAAGAATATGAAAATAAACATAAATTTCTAGACCGTTTAGTTTTTTACAACAAATTTCTTAAATATGAGCTGCAAATTTTGGCAAGGCTTTGATTAAGGAAATAGTTCGTTTACTGCCAAAAAAAATTTTCTGTAAAAAAATGTTCTAGTATGGCTATTTATGGTCTGATCTAATCATATAGGGCCATATTAGGCTATATATGAGAATATAAGAATAATTTTTCGTAATTAAAAAAATTTTTGATTTTTTCCATTCATTTAATCGTCAATTAACGCTTAAACATTAAACAAAAAATGTTTTAGGAGTTGATAAAATTTAAAATTCATGTCAGATAAGCTCCTTAGAACAATGAAAAAAATTCCTTATATTTATGAACGTAAAACCCCAAGCTGAACTCTCTTGTAAGAAAACGATTCAGCGATCATGCGCCATCTGTTGGAGATTTTCTACACTTTCTTCAATGAAAAAATTATATATGGGCATATCAGACTATGTCAGGTCTGATAAGACATATCAACTTATATTAAGTCAAATATGTCCTTTCATAGTCAATTTTCATATCAAGCCATTTACAGAGATATTAGGATATCTAAAAAAATATATATGTATATGGGTCATTCCATGTCAAATCGACCAATAGTTGGAATCGACCCCTTTCGATTTGGACGAATTTTGGTCAGAAGTTTTCTTTTATCATATAACGAAGTTCTGCCAAAGAAAAAAAAATAAAAAAATTTTTTTCAAAAGATATGCAAACTCAAAATTTCGCGATTTTTCCAGTTTTTTAATTTTTGTTTTTGTAATATCTCGAACGCTAGTAGAGTCATTTGGGGTAAATGTGCGCAGTGGGTAAGAGTGCGCAATCCCATGTATTTGGGACTCAAATGAATGGGTTTGCGCACGCTTATATATATACCCACTTCGCACATTTACCCCAAATGACTCTACTAGCGTTCGAGATATTACAAAAACAAAATTAAAAAACTGGAAAAATCGCCAATTTTGAGTTTGCATATCTTTTGAAAAAAATTTTTTTATTTTTTTTTCTTTGGCAGAACTTCGTTATATGATAAAAGAAAACTTCTGACCAAAATTCGTCCAAATTGAAAGGGGTCGATTCCAACTATTGGTCGATTTGACATGGAATGACCCATATATTATGTCATATCAGGCTATAAAAGAAAACTTTTCCATTGGGCTGTGAATACATATTAGTCAATATGAATGATTGTCCGACTTCAGTCAATTGACCAATTAATTGTTTATAAAATTTCGGAATGAATTCAAAATCTTCTGCCGAATTTTAAGAAAATCAACTGGAAAATCAACATGAGTCTTAAGTAGCTTTGAAATTGAAAAAATTTCATAGAATTTTAATCTCAAAATTTTAACTGTGTAAACTAATATGTACTTGTGCAGAGAGAATTCATAAACCAATGAAATTATTTTCATAAAAGTCCATTTTCGTGCTTTAAAACTTTTTACTTTTCATTTATAAATTCACGGCTTCAGTCCTTTTTGGCATTTGATCGATGCTACTGTTATTTAATTAAAAATTACATTATCTTTAATCCATACAAATAAATTATTTTGAAGCAAGAGAATAATTTTGAAGAAAACTTGATGTCAAATTTTGAGAATAAAAACTGAAAATCTCCATAAACTCTGACAACTTTTAAAACTAAGTACATAATCTATAGCGTAAGAGCTCTTATCCGAAAGTATTTTATACGTCTTATCGATATTTAAAGAATAGGTGAATGGACAGTGACAATGCAAGAGAGTTTGAGTAAAAATGGCCATACATACTGAACATTCAAAGAGCGAATCTTAGTAAAAGGAAATTGATCGTCATGGCTGGTTAAGAAAATTGCCGAGGTCGAAGCGCACATCCGAGGAGTCGATTCCGGTACATTGTGAACGACGGAAAAGAATCTTCTTTTGATAAAACGTCAACCCCAATGTTTGATTTTACTTGTGAGAAATTTATGGTAAGACCTTTTCTATTTTCAGTGAAATATTTATTGCTTCTCTAACTCTATTTATAAATTAGTCAAAGCACTAGACTCAGTTAATAAATGAAATAAAGTGGTAATATTACGTACATTATTCCTAATACAAATCAGAAATAAATCCGACAATAATGTATATAAAGTTAGTTGCCAGAAGCATTTGCTGTATAAGCGCGCCCAAGTGCTTTAACAAATCCTAACAATAAGGATCGAGGTAACAATGATCCACGAAAGTGCATGCTTACAAACGAAGGGTGAATTCCTGTAGTTTTTTTTTGCGTACTGTATGTGACTATATTCTCGTTATAATTTCAAATTCATGTATTTTCAGCTATTTCACATAACACTGACTTTATTATTTCTAAAAGCAACTTGCAATCATTCACTCAAAAAATGTAAACTGAAAACATTAATTATGTGTAAATGTTGCAAGCGATAAGTTAGAAGTAGTGATGTGAAATGAGTCATTTTTAACTTTGGTCATATCACGAGCAATTGACGAGCAAATACTTTGCTTCACATCACTAGTTAGAAGTAACAAAATTCGAAATATACTATGTTTTTTTCACATTAAAATTATTATAATTCATTATATTAAGAAGAGAATAAAAGAGATATTCTTCTATAAATATAAATAAAAAACAATGAGTAAATAACGGATTTGTTTGGTTTAGGAGTGCTTCCAGTGAGCAAATATTTCCGGGAATCAATAATACAAAAGCTTTACTTAAGTAAATTAATTTAATAAATACACCCAGAAAACCAATAAAGGTTTCACTGATATAAAACTGCCGAATGTTTTCTCAAGAAACAGGAAAGTTATTCGTAGAAATTATTTCATGAAGAAATATATTTATTTTTATGATTATTTGCTTTTCTGGTAGTAAAGAATAAATGGGTCACTCTCTGAACTTTCATTATTATTATCATTATATCATTTTTGTAGAATGGTCGATGTATTTAATTTTCGACAAATTGTTCCGCGTCCAACTCCAATTGAAAACATGACACGATTAGTAATTTTCGATAACAATTACTGTTTCCATTCTTTAGACAAAATCTAATTAGTTTTATGGTAAGCTAAAAAATTTGTGAAAAAACTTATTTAAAAATTAAATTAAATTAAAAATTAAAAAATTTATTTCACTTACCGAAAAGTAACAATTAACAGCTGTCTTAAATGTTCTACAATTACCACGAATGTAATGATAATAATTTTTATTAAAATTTCCATCTGTGCATACATAGTAAAAAATTTTCAGTCATTGCGTCAAAAAACTTTGCTTTGACAAGTTCTTAGATTAAATTTTCACAGTGTACAACAGATTTATGATAACTTTAAAATTTACCATTCTGTAATATAAAGGGCAAAATATTTCACATTTTATAATATTATAGTTGTTTATGCTTTCTGTCGACTGAGGGACGAATAATAGGACGATCGTGTTGTTGCAATATAAGCTGAAGGTTTATGTCGCATTTGGTTGAGTACTCGTGTGGTTGTCGCTCACTCGCCTGTGGCATGTATCAGAATATAGTATACTCGTACTCAAGTAATGTAATATAATCTTTAAATCGAACGTTTTGATCGCCGTCATAATACTCGCTTGTTAAACTTCTGTGAAAAAGTTTTCTACAGTGGAATCCCTCTATATTTGATCTCCCTCTATTTTTGAACAAATTCTCTCTCTATATTTGACAATCCTATCTCCCACTACGAGTTTTCGTCCGACCAATGAAAAAAAAACCTCAGTGGCGGGCATATTTGAATTTTATTGGAATTTATTCAAAGTATATTTTAAATATATTTTAAATAAGATTTATTCGAAATATATTTAATATTTCAACTTACCTTACAATTCCTTACAATAATTGACATTTTTTAATCTTAATATAATAATATATGTGAATTTTAAGGTTATGTCGTGATGGTTGTTTACATACTGTTTTTGTACACTACGCAGTTGATCGCGCAGACCTGCGCATAAGAGACGTAAGTGTTGCAATAGTGGGGACGTCAGAACGAGTCAAATATAGAGGGATTTTACTGTAATATGGCTATTTCAAATAATTCGATGTGTTCTGATATGAAAGTTATAGCCATATAATATGTTGGCTATACTTCTCAATATATAATTTTTCGACCGAATGTAGTGTGAAAAATCTCCGACAGAGAACGCATAGTCGCTGAATTTTCTCCTTACAAGAGCGTTAAGTTCAAGCGTGTTAAATTGTAAAATAAAAATAATTTATTTGATTATGTTAAGGTAGTACTCTCGGTCAGAGATTTACCGTTCAGAATTAATTTGATATACAAGTAAATTATAGTAAGATAATAAGCTCCCTAAATCTTTAAAAAGAGAACCAATAAAAATATATTGAGCTTTTAAAATTTTAAGATTAAGCATAAATTTTATGAGGAATGACAGTTTTTATTTTATTTTACAAAAATTGACATTCAGATATTAATAAAAATTTGGATGATAAAAATAAACAAAATATTGAATTCTTTGCAATATTAAAAGTACAGATTCCGAGCATGAGATAGTAATAATTTAAAAAAATAACTTTCGAAAATTATCTCTGTCTCTCTTTCTCTAATGCGACTTTGCATAGGAAAATAAGCAACGTAAATCAAATAAAGCTTTGGATGGAACATTTGATATTTGTGGTATATGTTGTACTATCTTAAGGAGCTTATCGGACATTAATTTTTAGTTTAATCAGGTATTACAATTTTGTTTAACAAATAGAAAATTGAAAAATTATAATTAATTATTATTTTACTCTCATATGTAGCTTGATAAGACGAGATATCCATTATGTGGTCATTTTAGGCCATGCATAGCCTTATTAGGGCCATATGGCTAGTCCAGTGAAAGTCCAATTAGAGATGGATATTTGTTTTTCAAAATAGGTGTTAATTGCAATTAATCAATGAAATATGCATACTCAAACACCGAAAACATAACAGTATCTTTCTTTGATAATGAGTCCTTCATATGAGAGATCTATTATTCACAGGTAGTGGATTTCAATATTCAAATGTGCAAATCGATTTAATGTTATCGAATGAGCTTTAGAGCACTGGTACAACCGTAGAATAACGAGTTATGCTAGTTGCAATCCAGATACAAATGTATCGACACAATGTTGCATGCTGTTCTACATAATGCGCCCAATATAAGTTGTGCGTTGGAACATTTGGGCAGAGAAATTCGCTTTGAATACACCCCTATCCCGAACGTCGCACTACCTCTCATACTTTAGGGCTTTAGGGGAATAACCTAATTTTACCGAAATTATTGTCAGCCACAGCCGAGCATAGTATTCGATCTCACACTCGACCCTCGTTAATAACCCCTCGTAACTCTGTCTTCTTGTTACGATCGATAAATATAATCCTCTACTAGGACACAATCACACGAATATACTCACGTGCACCATGTATTTGAATTAGGACTACCCTAATTTTATGAAGCTTTATATCTACATGAGAATATCTAAATATTGGGAAACAAACATGCTTACTATTAATGCGATAATATTAGTAAACATACGTATTCGTAAATAATTGATTGAGTTTATTTATTTATGTTCGCCGATCACCGTCACATCATTTGGTCATAGTGAAGTATATTCATATGATTATCTAATTCTCTAATTATGCTTTTCATCATTTGATGGTTACAGTTTGATACAACGATAAAAAACTGGTCTAAGAATTTTTCTGTTCAGATTTGAAACAGTTAAATTCTTCAAAATTCTTTTCTCGGCTTAGAGTTTTGCTCTTAAGTCAAGTTATTTTTTTTATCAGCGTAAGATTAATTTAACCTAGTCATTTTTTTTTTATTTTTTACGTTTTATGTAAAAAGGTTCAAACTGAAAGTATACAGGGTGTCCCAGTAAGTGATATTAAAACATTTTTGGAAAATTAACAGTTGTTAGGTCTAAAGTAATGTCTGATTGATAAACTTTTTATCATTTTTAATAAAGATAAAAAGAAAATTTACAACGTGAAAAAAATATTAAATATGACTCATATAAGGCCATATATTATCGCCTGATATGATTTGATTATCTATGTATAATTTTTGAAATGTCCTGATATGGCTTCAGTTGACTATATCAAGTCTGGTATGTCCATAAACGCCCATATATCATTTTCTGACCAAAGGTAGTGTTAAAGGTCTCCGACAGATGGCGTATGAACACTAAATCATCTCTATAAAAAACAGTTAAGTTCTAAAATAAAAATCAATTTATGTTACTTTCCTCAGAGGCTTATCTGACATTGGCTTAATTTATTTGATTACGAAACCAATTCTTGATTAATACAATATGATTTGCTTAATACAATTTCTAGAAAAAAATTATTACAAATCATCATTTTATTTTTACTAGAATTTTTAACGGCGCGCATTCGCGCGCCCCCTATCGGAATTCTAGAATGAATTTATCCTGTTCGATTTATATCGATATATTGATATGTTCACGTACCAGGAGATTGACCAATAGTAACTGAGGAGGGTTTATATTCTACCAATAAGGAATCAGGTCCCATTTTTTCGACTATTGACTAACTTCAAACTGTCATGTATTTTTATTGTAGGGATATAAAATCTGATATGACCATACATGCCCAGATCAGAACATTTATGGCTAGATATAAAAATTGGCTGTATCAGAAAGTTTTTTGTGGGACAATAAATTATGATTTTAGATGAAGATAATTTTAGAAAATTGAGAGGATAGTTCACTTTGAACGACTATGCATTTGGATCTTGAAAATATTTTTCCAAAGTTGTAACTATTATTTTAGATTGAAAGTAGTAGATACATTTTGTTGGTAGACATTGTTTTTCCATTAACGTGTGTAATCTTGAGGTCATCAACAACGATAGCTAGAGTCAATAAACACTTGTTATATTGACATCAATTCCATTGTCGATTATCATGTTATTCATCCAACGAATGTTGAGTTCTTATTTAATATGTGGGTCAAAACATTACAACGATTGTTCTTGTAACGTTATCTGAAATTTGATCTTCATTAGAATATCGAAATTATTATACGGATATTATGATTATAAGTATGAAAATTGATCCTATTTGTAGATAGGAACTTCTTATATTGTTCTACAAGAACCGTTTCTCTAAACACAAAAGTTTAGTTAAATAGTCATAAAACGTTAAAATTCAGTTTTTCATTGCAAGAACTTTTCATATGATGGCAAAATTATAGATTTTTTATGACATTTCATGATTTTGCTCAATAATTTTGTCCAACGTAAAGAGCTGTTGTTGTTTTTTCAAGTATTCCAATCACGTTAACACAAAAATGGACCAATTGAGGTGATTTATACAACAAATGAATGCTTTTGTTAAGGTTCAAACAGATTACACTGTACAAACAAATAAAATAGTTTGGAGCGTAGCAATTTCGCGTATAGTTTTGTCATTATGAATAACAACTCTGCTGTACTTTTGTCGCAAAGTAACAAAAGTAATTATTTGCAAATATTTATATAATTCCTCATCATATATTTTTAATTTACTAAATTATTATAATCATGTGATCGATTTTCAGAAAATTGTTTGATCTTGAAAAGTTAAGAATAATGCACAACCTTAAACATTTAGCGTTATGGGTGTGCAATTTTACTTCTAATGTTTCGATCTATAAATTTTGTAATTTATCGAAGTCAATAGACTAAATTATTTTGAGTAGCTTTTAATCATAATTTTCAGTTAAAAGCTTTCTGTTAATGCTTTCACTTTAATAGAGCAACTATTGAAGATAATGAAAGGGTTGAATTATTTGTTAATTAATTTTCATTATTTACGATTTTATATCGAAGTCGTATTTTGTATCAGCATTTAATAACACAGTCTTATAAATTTAAAAACAAAAAAAACCATACTACACTTCAAAGAGTTCTACGATTTTTGTATAATTTTGAAAAATTAAGTCTCGCTGAAACAGAAAATTTCAGGAACAATTATTTTTATGGTATTTTATATTATTTGTTGTAAAATATTGATAAATAAATCCATGCAAAAACTCTTTACAAAAATTACGTGAAGTGGAATAAAACAACATGATTTTATTTAAAATTTTTTGCGGATTTTAAAAGGAATGTCTCATTTTTACAGAAAAGCGGAGATTTGTACTCAAATGTTACAATAAAATTCAGTAATATTGCTGAATATTTTTAAGCATTCAGTAATATTATGTATCATAATCATAATATTACTGAATATTCTATCGGCGTGGAAATCGGCTTACATCAGTTTGTTCTGTTCTCGTATTTCTATTACTTATAGTTCTAGTATTTCAAATATAAAGCTGACTTGCAGATACGAATAAGCATATCTATTTTTTAGTTGCAAGCTAAAATGTGAGGATTAATTTAGACTCGTTCAAAAACTGAAGTTCAAAATTCAGTCATTAACATGAGTGCATACAATAATTAAATAAAACATGTATTCAGTGTTATTGAAATTGTGGTTATCTGAGTTTTACTTAAAGATTGAAAATATTATCCTTCTGAACTTTTAGTGATATTACGACTCTATACGGATTGTGGGGCTGAGTAAATTGAGACTAAAATATCTACGATAAAGTTTACTGTACCAGAGTAAATGTTTATCCGAGTCCCCCGGTCCAAATGCTTTGAAACTTTTTCAAACGTGTTCAGACTATCTGGGCAGTACTACCGTGTAATTCTTTTGTATAGTTTTAACTTGTTAGCTATCGATGTTGTTGACCGATTCCGATCAACAGACAATGCCAGAGAATGACTGTCTGCTCAAATTGAAAAATTGTATTTTTTACAGAGTCTAGATTGGGAAATTTTCTAAATTGAATGCCAGTATTTATTTAGTCTCTCAATTTCATTTGATTAAATAAATTTATGTCTGAATAAATCCATGTAAAATTATTTTCGTAATTTACTAGAATTTGTAGGTCAATTTAAATTTTAAAGCTAAATAACAAGAATATTGGAGATGTAGTTTCATTAAAATATTTATGAGGATATATATAAACTCTCATGAAAAAAATTTTATGACTGAATGTAGTGTTAAAAATTTCCGACAGAGCGCGAATAATGCTGAATCGTCTCCTCCCATAAAAGTTACGCTTGAAGTGTTAATTTACCCGAATAATTATGTGGAAGTTAAAAATTAGAACAATTTTTTTTTAATCTCATAAACAACCTGACATAATGGTCATATCTGACCTGATCAACCCATATCAAAAAATTTTTTCGCGATTGAGTTTTGAAAGAATTATTGATTCATGCGTTGCAGGGTTCTATAAACTAATAATTTTAATAGGTAATTTCATTACTTTAAAAAATAATGAATATTTGAAAATTTTTGCCATCATAAAAATTAAATTCACGGTTAATAGAAAATTATAGAGAGTTCACTGTTTTGTATTATTAGAAATAGATAGAAGTTTTGATTAGCTGATAATTGGCCTTGAATCTGTAATGTTGAACATACTCAGTAGTATCTAGTAAATTTAACAATAGTTGTGTTTGAACCACTTGAACATCACGATAGTGATAATAACAATATTTCAATAGCTTTTTTTAAACAGAATAATAATACGGTTACGTGACTTATCGTCATTATTACACAGAGCAAAACACATCAAAGGATCAGAATACATTTGAGCGCATATGCACAAAGACTTAAAAATTTTTTTGATAATTCTTTTGTAACAATAACCACATATCATTTTGCCCGCATGGCACATAGTGATAATCCAATGAAATTGACATCGTACGCACCGCAAGCACAAATAGCCCCTATAATTTTAACGTCAATACGATACGATTGGGATTCATTTTTATTAGTTGGTTAAAATCATGTCGAATATAATAATCCTCATGCAACCGAATCGCTGTTTACATTGTGATTTGTAAACTATTGCAATTTAGAACTAAGCTGCCATTTTTATTGTTTTGATTTCTGTGACGTAATCAAAGTGCTCAAGAAATAGAAAAATCATGTTCATAATATCTTCAACTTTCTGCTTTGAAAATTAACAATTTTCAAAACTAAAAACAAAAAAATGGTTTTTTTTTAATAATTTTCAAATTTTTAGATTAATAGACTTAAAATTTCTTATAAATTTTTGTATCAAAAAAATTGCATTGAATGCTGTTAACAAAACCAAAATCAGATTTTTGAGCTTTACGAGTCCAATAAATAACCAGTTGAAAAATTTTCGAGTGTTTTCAGCTTCAGAAAAAAGCGACAAGTTTTAGGGTTGACCTCCTGGGTCAATTGATTTTCAAATTTTTTTTAGCCTCAAAAGGTCGTTGTTATTAATAAATAAATAAAATCAATTAGTGATGTTTGTAGATAGTTATCATGTTTAAGAAAATTGAAACATGAAAATTGACAATAAACAAACCACGAAAATAATAATTATTGCACGCCTCACAGCGCGAAACGCGTGAGGTTGTGCTTTATACTCGACTCGTCAAAGTCAAACAATTTTGTGATCTTTGAATGCATCAATCACAACCATATTACACTTATACAAAAATATAAGTAAATGTACACCGAGAAAACGCTTAAATTGAGACATCTTTTACTTTCTAAAATCATTTCATGTTGCTATATTGAAAAAAAAAATGTTTTAAAAAAAACTTTTTGTGGACGTCCGGATGTCACCCTATTTTGGATGTACCAACGATTACTTCCAAACAAATTGATATTTCAAGACCGGACCTTTTTTATTAGTTTAAGAATGCGATGAACTGGGTCCGTATTTCATATCAGTAGCCTAGGTTACGTATTTTTTTTTTAAATTGAATTTTCATTAAAATTCACTACGGTACGACCGTACAAAGACAAACGAATTTTTCTTATTTGTCACGTGAAAACTATGGTTCCACTTGATCAAGCTAAATTTTTTTAGACTGCGTGCGCATATGACAAGAAAAAAGGGTGCCAATATTTAAAAAAAAAAAATACTCTGTAAAAAATTACTTAATTATATTTTTTTTTTTAAATCAATTATACAATTAATTTCTTTCCTAAAAAATGAATGAGCGTTATGAGGCGTGCACTTTTGGATTTTCCAAACTTTTTTTTTATTGTTTTACATTTTTTCTAATCAAAAAATTTTATTTCACATTCTATCATTGATATTTTAGACTTTGGTTCATTATCAATTATTTAGATTCTTTTAACTCTTTGTTAAAAAAGAAAAATTCTTTAATATTGAAAGAGATGAAACTTTAACATTTGAGATCTTAAAAAACTCAGAGACTATGTCTCAGAAATAATATAAAAAATTTCTGACCTAAATCCGATTATTTTTTTTCACTGAAACAATGTTTTTTTTTTACTTATTTCAAAACTTAGATTTACGACAGAGGACGAATCTCGGTAGTTGAGAGAGCCAATTACCCGAATTGAGAAAGACGAAGATAAATTTTTTTCATTCTACGCTCGATTTCTTGCGTTTCTTTCAAATGTGACGTGCATTCGTGCGGAACCAAAGTATATTCGTGGTATAACTGAGACCTAAGGAGGATTATGCGCATCACTGAATCATTGAATCAAACCCCAGTATGAAGGCGACAACCCACAAGATTCGAGTATATTCCATTTCACAAATGAAATTTTTATTATATGTATAATTCTTCAATAGAAAATATATTCCTTAAATTTAACAGTACGTAAGACACAAACTTTTCTGTTCTCAAGACAGATGAGCTTATGCGAACACGGATTTGATACATTTAGCATTATTCGATCCAGTAACTTTTTTGAGACAAAAAAAATTTTTTTTTTTTTTTAGTTTAAATCTATAAAATATTTACAATAAAGTTATTTGATTGATTCTAATCTCGGGACTCAATTAATTAATTTAAATGTAGAGAATTTACTTTAACTGATTAAATCAAAATTTTAAATTAAACTTCATTATAAATCTGTTCTAGTGGACAGTAACAATTCGTTTAATTGACTTTAATAATGACTATAAAATCTTTACAGTGACTAATTAAGAACTACGAAAATTTTAGTACACGTCAGTTAAATAATAAATATTAATTTTAATGGATTCAAATGAAATTGTGTCTAGATGAATAAATTATTGTTGGCACATATTTCAATTTAAATTTAACTGTTTGAAATTAATCATTTAAGGAGGTCCTTTCGCCGCCAATGTAAAATAAAAAATATTAGATTATGAGTAAATTCAATTTTTTTCTAATAGTTAAGGTCCTTATTTATCTAATAGTGAGGTTTAAATTATACTTTACCGGACAAATTTTTGAAAAAATAAAATTTTTAAATGTTAGTATTTGTTCAGAGTCTTACGAGAAAGTCAAACATTTGCAGTATTTCTCGAATTATACTATCAGTCATAGATTA